>JAVSBS010002528.1:147704-188616 GCA_033124195.1 Coracias cyanogaster | reverse complement strand
AAGGGTGGCCAGAAGGGACTGAAGGAACTTTGCTGCACCCGGGCTCTGGCCGGGGAGCGGATTAAGTGGCAGGAAGTTATCTGAGGCTGCTTGGTTTCCCCCTGGCGGGGGGGGGAGCGGAGAGTTCTGTAAATACCAGCGGGCCGGACTGAGGACCCTGGGGGACTGTATCCGGCCCATGGGCCGTAGTTTGAGGACCCCTGCCGTAGAGGGTGATGCCCTCTCCTCATCTCTCCTGCCTATCTTTTCTAAAGAGCCTATAGCCTCCCATTCCAACTCTCCAGTCATAGAAGCCATTCCACCATGTGTCCATGATGTCAATAAGATCATAGCCCTGCAGGTGCATGCACATGTTCTGTGTTTAAGCCGGGAAGCCATAAGCCAAGTAGTATTTGTCCTGACTTTGATATTCTGAACCAGCTGCTCTGATATTGCTGATTCAGAAATGGCTATGTAAAGAATATGTGGGCAGGGTTGGAGATATGCCCTGAGGTTTGCCCCTATCTGGGGTCATTCTGTTTGTGGATTCATAAGCGGAAGTGGTTTCATATCACAGGAGCTCTGGAAGGAGCAAGCAAAATCCACTGCCTTCCATGGGCTCAAGCGAAATGCTTCTTCCTGAGAGGCACCAAATAGCTCTCTCATATATTGCTCTGTGCAGCTCAGTTTGTGTTGAAACCAAAATACTGTGCTCACTGAAGTCTTGTGGACTTGACTTGAATCTACAAGCAAGCCATAGGCAGAGAGGATGCTTAGGAACTCATAGACCAGTGTGAAAGATTTTTTTATTAATCTTTTTTTGTATCTGTAAAAGACTCATAATGTTATAGTGTTTTCAGAAGTTTCAGATGTTTTGTGACATACTGAAATTGTATTTATACTTACATTTAAAATGCCACATTCAGAGTTTGCAGGAAAAATGTGAGTATTAAGAGAAGCTGAGGCACCTGAAAGCAGAAAAATCCCTACCTTAAATCCCCAACACCTTAAATATATATGTTTGTTTGTTTGTTTTTTTACCAAGGTTTAGAATTGTAATAGCTTTAAAACAGATCAATAATGACCTGAGGTAGTAGACAGAATGTAAACCTCTTTCTTCTGCTGGTCACTGCTAGCTAACTCAGCAGCTCACCGATCAGTGTTGGTTTCTTATATAGCAGACTCTTTCCTTCCAATGTGTTGACAACCTAGGTGCTTACCTTAGCTCTGAAGCCTTCACTAGCTGGCAGGGAGATGCTTTTCAGAGAAGAGCACTGAAATGTCTATGGTCCAAACTGATTAATAGGGAAGGCAGATGCTACTGTTTTCATTTTAAAGGTAGTGAAGTCAAAGGAGACTGAAAAAGTAACTAGTGGCAGTTACAGGGTTCAAAACCACATTGCACACCTTTCCCTGCTCACTGATGGTTGCATTTAAATGTCCCTGCCATAACTAGTGGTTATGAAGCTTAATTTTCAGTAGTTTTAGTTGTTATTAAAAATGTTTGAAGAAGTTAAAACTACAATGATGATTCTAAATTAAAAGGGCTTTTTCTGAGGGAAAAAAGCAGTTTGTGTTAATAACTATGTGTATTATAATGGTACTTTCATGGTCCATACAAAAACTGCCTTTGCCAGAGAAGACTTCAAGATCCTGCAGGGTGTTAATCCGAGAAGACTAGAGTGACAAATAAATTACTCTTCCCTACTTATCAATGGAGGTTTGAGGGACTAAACATGAGTGCCAGAGCCCCAGATATGACCTTGAAGAAACTAAACCCAAATTATCTAAAACCCTGTTCCATGCTATCAGCTACTAACATTATTCCTTTTGCCTTAATAGTCTGAAAACAAATGAACGAACAAAAATAGCCACTGTACAACTAGTCAGAACCAGCGAAAGAGCCGCTTGTGGAAGCATGATGATACTGCATGAAGCACTTTGGTTCATTCCTTAGAGAAAACACCAGGAAACTACGGTTGCCTTATTTATGGAATTGAAAAGTTGACTGTTATGGGCATGATGAGAGATGTGAGTAGCACATTTAATAGTGAGGGCTAAAATCTTTTCTTAGACCAGCTGAGATAGCTAGAAAAAGCAGACAGTATTTTAGGCAGTCAATCCCTTTCACTGGTCAGCATGTCATAATTAGATGATAATGGGATTGCTAAGTATTCTTTAATGGCTTTTAAAACATCACAAGTCATTTCTTCCCAGCTAAGCAGTTTGTTTCCAGCAATTATGTAGGCTTTGTTTTCAAATGGTAACAGAATCCCAGTGAAAGAGACACCCTGAATACAAAACCTACCACTATAGCAAGGACTATGCGTGGGCTTGTGGAGACTCATTGGTGTGAAGATCGAGATGCTTTGGCTTTTCGGTCCTGGACCAAAAGGAAAAACAAAAGAAAAAGAAAAAAATATTCTGGTGTTCAACTTCTCTTGAGTCTACTTAGATGGCCCAGTGCAGTACTGGCTCTATGTGAGCTGGATCCTGTGGTGGTATCATCAGTTTAGTATAATATCCACTGGAGCAAATCAACCTATCAAGGACAGCACATGAGCATGGGAAGATGGTCTGAGCATGATTGCACTGTTTCTAAGTCAGCACTGACTTGACTGTCTCCTCCTAGCTCTGCATAGTGCCTGTGGGATGGACGTCCCTTCTGAGCACCAGAATTGTCTCAGCGTCCTGAAGTCTGCCCCAGCAGATCATGTCAAACCCTCCTGAGAAGGAGCCTATTTCTCTTCTTGGGTTGGCATCACAACTAGAGGAGCACGAGAGAGAGCCAGAGGGACAAAGTTCAAGTACATTATAGATGAGAGGACCCTAAAAATCTCTACAAAATCAAGCTGCCTCCAAGTCATGTACATTGATACTTTTGGTCTTTGTTTTGGCAATTACCTGGCTTAGCATAAAGAATGCCACCATCAGCAGAAGACAGATACATAAACAGATGTCGCTTTTGTTATCTATCTCCATGGAGCGCAGGAATGGTATAACATAGCTGGCAACAGAAGAAGTAAACCTACTTACCGCGGGTGATATAACAAAAGGAAAAACAAACTGAACCACAAACAAAACCAGAAGGGAAAAAGAACCAAGCAGCAAACTCAACAACAGAGGAAGAAATCAACCATACCCCGAATACCACCATAGCAATGCACAGACCACCCCGGCAAATGCCAAAGAGGTGCACCAGCAGAATGTGATACATTCCACAGAGGTACATGGCTAAACTGTGGCAGATACCAAAGGGATAGATAATCAAATCCATTACCCTTATCCTGTTTTTGGTATTCCTATGAAATTGGTTACCCTTGTGCCATCTGATCTTGTCCTGTCCCGCTGTTGCTGAGGAGTCCCAGTTGCAGCGAGCAGTTGGGGCAGGGGGCCCTTTCCAGTAACAGGGGAAACCCTATATGGTGCATCCACCCACAGGTCGGCTTCTGAAGTTCACTGCAAGCGGGGCCAGCTTTTATACTCTTGAGTGAACAGGTTCCATAGGCAATCCTCAAAAATAACTTCAAAAGCAGGACACTGCTAGTTTTCCTCCTCATTGGGTTCCATCCAAGGTCGGCCAAGCCTGGGAAGAAACTCAAAGAGGAGGAGGCACCTCTATCTGCTTTGGTCCTAAATCATCTGTTTCTCGGAATAGCTGTGTGTTTTCACAGCTAATTTCCCAGCAGAGAAAAATCCTCTGCTGGTTTCAGTCATACTGTCTGGTTGTGAGATTCATCCATATGTCAACTTTAATTCAGGGCCTATTGCTCAGGCCCCAACACTTCAGTCTTGGAGCCACACTAGGTCTTCCTTCACAGTACTGCATATAGGGACAGGTAAGTGAATGGATAAGGTGACTACAGGTGACTTACTGCACGCTGTCCACAGAAAGGATTTTCCCTGGTGGGATATGTGACTGTGAACACGGCCTTCTTCTTGGCCACTTAAATCATAGTATATGAACCTTCTGTCTGAAGGACGAAATGATTCCTATGCTACACAATACCAGGAGGAAAGTTTTATGATCTCTTGGCTCATGGTCTTGGTGCAAAATATTCTAGACCTGACTCAGCACCTGAACTTCAGAAATGTTCCTCGGAAAATTTTTCCTTTTTCTTTGGAAAAAGTTATTCACACAAATAAAAGTTGTACATGTCCTCAAGCACAGGAGGCTTCTTAAATGTCTCACTGAGGAAGGAATAGCTAAATTCTTTTAAATAACAATGGAAAATTTGATTGTTACTGCCGTTATTTTTTTTAGTATTGGACGCATTGTATCCAATTTGGAAAGGACTAGGACATATCTGAAAGAGCACAAGAACTCCAACAGCAAAGATCCTCAGGGGAAGGATATTAAAATATTTCCAGGTAAAAAGCTGACTGTGTAATTGTGGGATTCTTGCAACTGTTGTTTTAAGAAGAACCTCCTAAAACTTACCTCCTTTGCTTATCTGCTAGGATCCCTGTGGTATTGCCCCATGATAAGAGCCTGGTGGACAACCTGAAAGAGAAAGAAGAGAAGACTGGGATCTTCCAGCGTTATAAATGGCTTTTTCAGTAGATAACACTACAGAGGATTATGGCAGCCAAAGTTGTAGCTCCTGGTGGTTGTTGGTTTTTTAATATGCTACCCACCATGCCTGAGTTAGCAAGTCACTTCCCAGTTTATTGTGTTCAGCTCTTCTGTGCTCAGTGACTTATGGAAATTTATGTGATGTGTTCACAAAGGAAATAAAAATACTTCAATTGGCCTAATACATCTAACATATGAAGTTTATAGCAGTTCTTTCAGTAAGTAGAAGTATGAGTTTATTGGCCAATATTGAAATTAAAAAATGAATTTGATTGCTAAATAATCATGCATAATTCAGTCACATTACTTTGAAGTTGTCCTGGTAAGTGCCACTGCAAACCAGTGTAGAGCATTTATGGTGTGTTGTTCACATCAAAGGCCAGTGTTTTAACTGGCACTGCAGTCAACTATTTAGTTATACCTCTGTCATCATCAAGTCTCAGGCTTCAAAAGCAAACATCATAATAAAGCTTGGATGGAAACCAGTCCACCTGTAGAAAACTTTGGTTTCAAAATAAGAGCGTGCCTTGTTGAAAAGCTATTCTGGTCAGTTCTGTGCTTTGGGGCTGTTACTTGCTGCTCCAAAATAAGATGGTTATAGGGCAAGTGAGCTATCAAGTCTTGCTCTATCCATGGGATGGGACTTACCACTTCTGACTAAGGCACCAGTCTTCACCCAGCTGTGGACTGCGTCACACTTTGAGAGATGAGGAACACCATGAGTGAGAAGCATAGTGTTAATTAACCAAATTAATCCAAATTTGGTTCAAACTGATGAGCACCCCAGAAAAAAAAAAAAAAACAAACCAACAACCCCAAAACCTGGATGCAAACTATAAGACCAACATATTCCAAGGATGAAACCAAAGCAGTGCAGTCTAGTGCATTTACATCCCTAGGGCTTTGGAAAAGCATATTGCTTTTAAAGCACAAGCACACTAATGGAATTCCCACTCCTTCTTTCTCTTTTTGTGGGCAAGCCCAAAACTAAGGGTTTTTTACCATCCTCTCAAGGAAGGAATATTTTGTGGGAGATGCTTGCTAAAATCTTGTCAGTATATCATTGCAATGCACCTTTCCAAACAAAACACAAACCTTGCGATTGCTCCATGATGTTTAATGTGTAACAAGGAGTTCTGCTGCTATTGTAAAAATACCAGCTGACTTTTAACAGGACCATTAATTGATACTGTATCTTATTAGAACTCTTGTTTAAATGGCAGTAAAATGTTAAACATTCTTGAATGTATTAATAAAGAAGGGCAATTAGACATGCTCATTTCAGGAGTCTTGATAAATTAATAAATCTTGAGTTAATTACAGCACCAGGCACTGAGATTTAGCTCTCGGAGGCTGCAATCAGTACATTCAAAAAAATACTTTTATCACAGTTAAATACATGTGTGCAATAATGGTGAACTGGCATAGTAAATCTGGCAGGAATGATTGTGAAGGATGACAACTCTATAGTTTATTCTTTTTATTATCTGACATTAGTTTTTTTCAAAGTTTAGATGAGATCAAGTTAGGCTGCAATCTTAACATCTCTAGAGGTGTGAGGTGAGGTTTGGCCACCTATTTTTCTTCAGATCCTTTGGTATTATTCATTACCAGAGGTTTTGAATCAGAACTAAGTCACATGAAATAGTAGGTGACACTGTACATAAACCAAAACCAGCTATCATTTTCATCCCACTCTGTGTCTGAGGTGGAAGAGCAGAGAGATGAGACTTGTATCTGAATACAGACCTGAAATGTTGACTGCTTTCTCATTGGAATCACTAGAACTGTATGAGTAAATACAGGAGGTTGTTTGCTTAAATCTTGGTATATACATGGTGACTCAGCTTTCATTTAACACTGGTTTTAGTGAGTGCATGTATTTTTACATGTACATAAGGACTTTGGTACGATACACCCTTGCTGACATTCTGCAAATCTTTTTGCTGCAAGTTTTATGCTTGTCTGCCTGTAATTGGTGACAATGTTCTAGTTGATTTTTAAACGTGCTTATTGATTTAATCTATACATTTATGGGTATCCTATATCCAGTAGTAATGCTTAGTAGCCTTTCTACTTTTACAACTGTTTCACTGTCTTTGAAATGCTGAGTTATTCTCTTGAACTTTGCCTGTAGTGGCTGAGACCCAATGGGACTATTCCTCACAGTACAGGGTAACTAATATGTGGATTATTTACTTTTAATTTATCTGTTCAATAACACCCCACTTTCCCTCTGATCCCCATGAAATTCCACAGAACTCATTGCTTTTCAGATCTTGGTTTCTTAAGTGGAATTTAAATAAAACTTGATGGAAATGCAGAGTGAGGAGAATACTGGCTCCAGCTGTAGGACACAAGAAGCCTGAGCTCCATACCACTATTCCCCAAATTCAGAAGCAAGAGAAGTAAGTTTTTGAAAAGATAAGTGTGGCTAGTAACACAAAAGTTTCAACTGTATATTTCTGACATGATGCAAAGTGGAAATGAACCCATGCAGAGCACAGATCAGAGTGTAAAATTCAATTTAAGAACACCATTCTGCCATAGTAATGCAATTTAAATCATACATTTTACACCATCTCTTCATATTAAGGATCATTTTTTTACTGACGGAGCATGGATTTGAAGAAGTACAAAGGGCAGAACATAAGCAGGAACCTTTCTTTTAAGACTGTGTGAAAAGGAATCAAAGAATTTTATTAACTTAGTGTAACTCAATACTCAGTGAAAGCAGATAAGCTGGTATACAGCTTGGGAATAAGCATGGCAAAAATTGATCCACAAACAATCACATGGAGATCACATTTTAGTAATTCAGCTCTCTAGGCAACTGGTACATATATATAAAACCTGAAAGGAGTCTTTACTTTAGCAATTTACTAGAAAGATGACTCTTAAATGAACTTTTATAGTAGAAAAATTTATGAAAAGCAATCAAAAGAAAGGTTGAAAATCTAGTTTAAATTTTTTGTAGCAACCTTTTCCATCAGCTACTTTTAACCTGGTAGTTATTTGTGCTTATGTTCAATACAGCTACTGGATACACACTATATTTTGCTTTTGGTAAGGTGCTGCTTTACCTGGTATTTTTTTTATTGTTGTCTCCCACTGGAGATTCCCTTTGCTGGATTCCTGTAATAACTGTCAGACAATCTGGATAATAAACTATTGGTCTGTGTTAGCTGTTATTAAAGAAGGGCCAACTGTTTTTTAAGCCAGCAGAGAGATTTCTGCTCTCTCTCTCTCACTCTTTGAACACAATGACATTGCTTCAGTTTTACAACAGTCTCTCTGAAACCAGGGATCTGTCCCAAGTTACCTTTGAGATGGGTGGATGAAGAATGATAATTATGACTCTAAATTCTAATTGTTATAGCCTAGCCTAGCAGAATGACAACAGTGTGGATAGCAACAGGGTCATTTCTGTAATGAGAAAGCCAGAGCTATTTGTATTGTATTGTGTTTTATGATTAGAGAAGCAAATCTCAGCAATTTGTAAGGAAGTTAATTACTTTACAAATGTGCTCAGATTTGCTTGTCTGCAAAGCTGTATGCCAAAAGATGTTTGCCTAGGTCTTGCTTGGATTAATGGTGAGAGGCCAGCTGATCAGTGCAATGTTGGTGCAGTGCAGAGCTGTGGGAAGGAGCCCTGGACTCTTCCTGAGTGAGGTGGCTGTGAGCACACTTTGCAATTCTGCCTCATCCAGAGATGTTCCAGTTC
Source organism: Coracias cyanogaster (assembly GCA_033124195.1). Taxonomy (NCBI): domain Eukaryota; kingdom Metazoa; phylum Chordata; class Aves; order Coraciiformes; family Coraciidae; genus Coracias; species Coracias cyanogaster. The sequence goes on along the minus strand of JAVSBS010002528.1, from coordinate 180,337 downwards.
AATTTAAGTACGCATTTGGTTTCTCTGAGCTATGACATCCCCTGAGTTTCTAAACGGCCAGATTAGGAAACCCTTGCCTCACTTTGGAGCAGGATGTCACCTACTCAATGCTTTTTTTGCTCTGTTTAAGGAAGGTACTCTCCCTCTTGTTCCATTTATGATCTTTGTGTTTTGCTGGTTGTCTGGGATTCTTGGCTGGTCTTTGCTGATGTGGGCACAGAGGCAACCAGATAGCTCATATTGAACAAATATGAGTTAGTCTGCAGCTCACCAGGCATCACTATGTTCTGCATCTACTTGTTTGTATCTGCTTGTGTGGCTATGTGTTTAAACAGTATTTGGGAAGAAAAGTTAAGAGTAGTATTTAAAAGCCACTGTCCTCTGTTGGAAGCAGACCTGCACGTAGTCTGGTGTCTTGATACCACCCACAAATAAGACTATGAAACATCTTCATCCATATTTATGAGAGGGTCTGGTGATCTGCAGCTGAGGAGGATAGATACAATACGTACCAGAATTGTCCAGCTCAAGTGAAACCAGCTGATGCCGCTTAGAGAGAGGACATTAACAAATCCTATGAGGAGCTGTTAAGGGAACTGTAGTTGTTTCTTGTGGAGAAAAGGAGTCTGAGGGGAGACCTTACAGCTCTCTACAACTATCTGAGAGGACATTGTAGCGAGGTGGGTGTCAGTCTGTTCTCCCAAGTAACAAGTGATAGGACAAGATGAAACAGCCTCAAGTTGCATCAGGGGAGGTTTAGACTGGACATTAGGAAAAATTTCTTCACTGTAAGAGTTGTCAGGCACTGGAGCAAGCTGCCTAGGGAAGTGGTTGATTCATCATTCCTGGAGGTATTTAAAAGACATGTAGATGTAGTACTTAGGGACATAGTTTATTGGTGGACTTGGCAGTATTAGGTTTATGGTTGGATTGAGTGATCTTCTCCTTCCAGTTAAACGACAAAGTGCCAACACCTCTGTCCTGTGAACTCAAATTGTCCCCAAGCAATTTTGTGCCTGCTTGGGAAATATTCCCAGGCAAGTGGCCACTTCTTCCACTTTTATTTTATTTTATACACAAAGGAATAGGATATGATCAACAGAGACTGTGCTGTCCCGAGCACTCACTACTGTCAGGTCCTCCAGATGGTGCTGGAGTGATGATGCCAATGTAAAGGTTAAAATTAAGAGCTTCAGAAACAAGAGCAGTTCATTAAGGGGGCTCCATCTCTGAGGCACTGGGAAAGAAGTGGAGAAGGAAGGTGATCCATCATCATGATGGATGCACATGAGGAAGGGAACCACAGAACCAGGAACAGGACTTGCTGTTGCCTGCAGTGAGACCTGTATGGCCACAGGTCTATGATGGACTTATGCTGCATGTGTATGGTGTATGCTGCCCACATGCCACATCTGGAGTTTCAGATTAAATCTGTGTAAGGCCCTCTGATCCCCACATCCTCTCACCCTAATTACTAGAGCAAGGACACATAAGTGTAAGGGCCACACTTATTTGAGCGATAGTGTTGCTTCAGCTGGTATGTGTTGCTCTGTCACTCTGCTGGGCACATAGGTCCTTTGCCTGACTCTGAAGGGCAGTGCCGAACAGCTATCAAAACTTCTTTATTTTCTTTATAAAGACTTTATAAAAATTTTCCTTATAAAGTCTCAGTAAATCTGCCTTCTAGGAGCTGTGTGCATCCATTTGGGAGTCTGCAAAGGAGAACACAGATCTTGCGCTGTAGTCAGAGTTCCCTCAGGTTCTGCAGGTGTGCCACATCTGGCTGTCAGGTGATATATGCGACACACAAGTGTATGACTGGTTGCAAGTGTATTCTGCAAGTATCTGCTTAAGTACACCAGTGTAGCTATGAATAGGGCTGAGAAGCTTCATGCCATGATGGGAAAGTGAAGCTAACCTGCCTGCATTAGCAGCACTTAGCAGTGGCTTTTCTTTCAGCTGAAAGAGCTCCCATGGGACTAGTATGGATTCACCTACTTTTAAATATTGTACTCTTTTGTGCAGTTTTGGAAGTGTTGCTGAGCATGGAGTCCAAACTTTTAGGAAGATAAGGGATAAGTCCTAATAGTTGCATCTTCTTTGGAAAACTGGGTGCCAGCTAGGGAAGTTTTCCCCATTAAGTGAAGAATCTGACAGGTACAGCATGCTGTGATAGTCAGTATGTACCTCTCTGAAGGAAGGCCAAACTGAAACCTAGTGGAAGCTGGTATCTCCCATACATTAGGAGACTTCTACTCACTTACAGAGGGTCACACTGGTCCTTCTTGGAAACAACTTTAGAATTCCACGGTGCTCACAAATAATTGCAATAAATGAATTCACCAATGTCCCTAAAACCACAGTGGATGCTGGCAAAACAGACAGATGTTTGATGATTGCAAAGTTAAGCTGCCTCTTCTCATCTCTCTGTCTGTGAAAGATTTCTTACTCCATATTCTGTAGGAGAGCAATCTGAGATCTTCACTTAAAATCAGGTTGAAATGTAATCTCTACCCTAGATAGCCATCATCAGGAAGGTCTCCAGACAAATTAACTAGGTTAAAAGAAGGAGAGCATTCACCTTAAAATCAAAGTCACCGTACACTTTTGGTCCTGCCAACAAGCTGGTCAGTTTGAAACAGTAGCCAGGAGCAGGAGAATCTAGATTTATTTCAAGACATCTGGAGTTATTTGTCCTTTTCCTTGGGTTATGTTTTAGAATTCACAGCCACTGAAATTCAGGCTTATGCACATGGTCCATGTAAGCTGTTTTGTACCACACATGGAGAACAAGAACCAATCCCATGCACAGTCACTATCCATTCCTGCAAAAGGTCTCAAACATAAAACTCTTATCAGCAGCTTTATTTCTCATTTTATACCACCTAAATATTGCCTACTACTTCTTAGAGCTGGATTTCACCTCAGATCAGGGCACTGCTGTTATTAGCTGTATGGTAGCCAGGCAGCAAACAAAAAAGATGTTGATGATTTCCTATGATGTAAGTGATAATAGTTACCTAGGTATTTAGATTAATGCTAACTCACCAATATTTATGCACAAACAACTTGATGTGATTAAATATATGAAGAAGAATGCAGTTCTTGAATTCAAGAATTTTCCTTTGAAAAATGGCCAGATAAGCATTCATAAACAGAGTTGTTTCAAATGATGTATCTATCCTGGTGTGATGAGCAGTATGACATCTGCAGGGCCACATCCACTTCTTTCCCTGGATGACTAAGCTGTAAAATGTAAGGCTTTAGTCTGCGGGGCAAAATTAGCCAAAGTTTAGAACAGTGCAGAGATGGACACTGATAGCTGCATTTTTAATATCTTACTATTTCAAGATGTCCAGATCTCAGGCTCAGATTCAAGGCCATTGCTAGTTTTGTTGCTATTGAAAAGTGGTCAGGCTTTGAATGTAAGCATCTATTTAGAAGATATAACAATAATATTACCAATATTCACACTGAGAATTTATAACTAGTTTCACAAGCTTCCAAACCTTTAAGAGTTATTTATCTTCTGGATTCTGCTGTTAAAAATCTCACAAATTGCTACAGATCTTTTTAAACCCCCGGTCTCTTACTGGTGATTTTACATTGGCAGCAGTCAAATTCTCTATGCTATAAGCCTTCTGGGCATTACAAGTTAATGGCTGAAACTGAGTAGCAGTAAAAGAATGATTAATGGAAAAATCTCATGTCTCCCCATTGAAGCTGACTCAAGAGCTATGCTCATATAGCAGCAGTTACAGTATTTCTCAGTTTTGCAATCTCCAGACAATGAAAAGTGACATCTTATATATTTCTAAGATAGATAGTTCCCTTAACATTGACTCTATTATATGAGAAAAGTGTGCTTTAAATAAGGATAAATATTGACATATTTTATTATGGAAAATAAACTCACATTTAAGTCAGTATGCCACAACTACCTTCTTTAATGAATTATTGTTTAATCATTATTTAAGTTCAGGGTTTATTTACTAGAAGAAAAAAAGGCACTACAAAAGCAGTTAGATAGTTTAAGAAACGAAACCAGCATAGAAGTAACAAGAGCCCAGGCACAAATGCAGGATAAGTGATGGGTGAATTGAAAGCAGACCTGTGGAGAAGAACTTGGGGGTATTGGTTGATGAGAAAAACTAAACATGAGCTGAAAATGTGCATTTGCAGCCCAGAAAGCCAACCATATCCTGGGTTGCATAAAAAGAAGAGTGGCCAGCAGGTTGAGGGAGGTGATTATCCCCCTCTACCTCACTCTTGTGAGATCCCACCAGGAGTACTGTGTTCAGCTCTGGGGTCCCCAACATAAGAAGGACCATGTCCAGAGGAGGACCACAAAGATAATCAGAGGGTTGAAGCACCATGCCTACGAGGACAGGCTAAGAGAGTTGGGTTTGTTCAGCCTAGAGAAGAAAAGACTCTGAGGAGACCTTATAGCAGCCTTCCAGTATCTGAAAGGGGTCTACAAGAAAGCTGGGGAGAGAGTTTTTACAAGGGGTTGTAGCGAGAGGAGAAGGGATAATGGCTTTAAACTGAAAGAGGGTAGATTTAGATTAGATAATAGGAAGAAATTCTTTACTGTGAGGGTAATGAGACACTGGAACAAGTTTCCTAGAGAAGTTGTGGATGTCCCTCCCTGGAAGTGTTCAAGGCCGGGCTGGATGGGGCTTTGAGCAACCTGGTCTATTGGGAGGTGTCCTTGCCCATGGCAGAGGGGTTGGAACTAGATAATCTTTAAGGTTCCTTCCAACCCAAACCAGGTTATGATTCTATGATTCTATGATTCAAGAGGCACAGAAAGTTAAGTGACACAAGTGTGAAAAATACTGCCAATGGGTTTTAACAAGAAGGAATCATGACATGTTAAAACCTCTCAAATCATGTGCCAACAGCTTTGTGTTTAAAATGCTTTACACGAGCAATTTCAGATCTGATGTATGTGAGGCTCCCAGAGAACCATGCCAGACTTAAGAGTCTTGTCAAACTCAGGCAAACTTTGAAGAGTTTTAGCATCCTGTAGCTGTCTCAAAATGTGCCATGGCCCTGGTGACTGCTCTTCCATGGCCTTGATGAACTCTGCAGTGCCACACCCTGCTTCTGGTATGGGGTATAGTGCTGTCCATGGGTCCTGGATCCAAATGTTAGATTACAGAATAATGGCCTTCAAACTTCAGAGACTTTGTATTATACTGATGGTATAAGACAGACCTTAAGTTTGCTGATGATACTGGGATCTTTTCCATTTCATTTACCTTCTTTCTCAGAAAAATAAGGTTATATATTTTATTATTATTCTTTGTGCTAGCATTGATGTTGGGCTGGAGGTGTTTCTCTCCACCACAAAAAAACATTTCATGGTTTTGAAAAAAATGCTTTGTTTTATGTTAAAAAAGACCCTCAATTCCTTGGTGTTTTGTGTGCAAAAAGTTATGCCTATGTCCTGTGGATTAAAGCACTCAGAATACAAGAGATCAGTGCTCTTGTGATTACTGGGCAGAAGACAGATCTGAACTGGCTTTTTCTAGGTTACTGGTTTGTTCTCAGACTACTTTCTGTCTCCCACTCTTTAAACAGAAGTAGGATCCTTGTCCTGATCTTTGCTCATAGATCTTTGTCTTGAACTAGCACCTCTCTCTAAAAATATTTTGTTTCCCAAATAGGTGATGTAATTTGGACAGCATCCTTTCTCTTCTCAATCTATAAATAATAATAAAAAAATCAATTACAGACATTTCAAACTCATTGGAGAGTGTGAGTATTCTTTCCTAGCTGGCAGCCTCCTTGCTTTCAGCAAAGACAATAGTCAAAAGAAAGAAATGGCAGCTGCTGAGCAAAAGGTGAGCTTCTATGTAAAGAGTGTCTATCTCTGAAAGGCTTTGAATATGAACACACAGATCTGGAGCTTGATTCTCTTTAGCAGTGAGGGGACAACAATATTTTGTCTTTAGGACATGTCAACATCTACAGTGTTTCTTCAACAAATTGCAATAGAAACCTAGATGGAGAAATGGACTGCGGTGAGGTTCAGGTGAATGTCCAGATGGCAGTATCAAGTCTTGTAATTGTTGCAGCCTCCAGTAAAATTAATTTGTAAGCCATTGGCTTTCTAAAGGCCACATGTCTACAATTACTTTTTTTTTTTTCCCCTTTGTGCCAAGATGCATTCTTTCAAGAAAAAAGTATTGCTAGGCAAAGGGCACCTGTCTAAAATTACTAAGGCTCAAGTCAAAGATTTGCAGATCGACTTTGCTGCCCTTTTCCCCTTGCAGTAAAACTATATTCTTTGACTACTGAGAACAAGAGAACATGCCCTTGCTGTGATTTGTGAACTTTAAAAAATGCTGAAAAAAATATCTGGGAGGAACCAGAATGCAAAACTGGCCTTCAGCTGTGAAGGCTTTATTTTTCCTGGTTTTTTAAAAAAGAAAATGAGGATACTATAAACATATCTGTCTTTATTTATTCTTGTGGTCCTCTGTTTTTCCTCAAAATAATTTTTACAAGATTTTTTTACACCATTTATTGATTTACAGTCTAGGCAAAACTAATATATTTCCAAAAGGGAAAAAAAAAAGAACTCACACTTGAATTTGTTTATTTCCGTCGTATTTAGATGTAGTCAGAAAACAGAATTTACAGCCTACATGAAACTGTGGAATATCTGTATTTCATTTTGGCCTTCACTCAGTATAAAAGGACTAACTATCACTGATGGAATAAAATGCTACAGAATAGTTTGATTTAGAAATACCTAAGCATTCTTTGTTTTGATATTGAAGCTGAATACAATTTTCAGCTGTGGAATAGCCATCTGTGAAATAGCTATGTATGTCTTCTCTTGTGTGACTTTAAACTGAAGGAAAGATTAGCTGTATGACATGTTTTTCCACTGAAAATAATAATCTATTAAAACAGCTTTTATCAAAATACATAATTGTCAAACAATGCTCATTAAGAATCTGATTATATTTTAGGGGTAAAAGTAAATCTGTTTTCAAGCTGATTTCATCTACAGCTGGTGTAAGAAATCCAGGAAAGACTCTGCACAGGTCTGCATGACCTATCTTTGCTCAAATCTCAGACCTTTACCTTTGCCAGTCTGTGATATGCCCCTGCAACATCAATGATATCTCGACTGACCTAAATCACACTGTGGTCACCATATTTGCTGGAGTGTTAAACTGTCAAAGGACAAGAACAGCTATGCAAGGCCATTGAAGATATTTTGTGTCCTAGATTGCTGAAAGATCTTTCTCAACCTATTAGGAAAGGATCATAAAAACAAAGAGCTTGATTAGTTGCTATTATAAAGCCAATGACTAAATGCCATTTCCTGTTACTGATAAAACCAGTCACAAAAGTAAGCAAATGTTTTGGGCTTTTGCAGTGTATCTGTCGTGATTCAAGTGTGCCATGCGTCATTCCTTACCTGGTGCATAAACTGCTAAAGAGCTGGTTCCTGAAACCCTCTGTAATCGAAGAGATCATCAAGTAATAACGGCTCCATTTTTACTACAGTTTATTTTGTGATAATAAACATTATTATGACACTGCTTTGTTCCCATGATAATGCCAGCAAAAATTGCTCTGCATTATTGTACATTACAAATCACTTTTCCAATAAAAATATCTTTGCAATTGGAAATATCATGGAAAAAATGAAAGAAGGTACATGCTTTAGTTGTTCTCAGTGTGTATTAACCATTGCCATGCAGTGCATGAAAATAAATGTACAAAACGGGACCAAGGGTCAGTGTTTTAAGTGTGCAGCATTGCTCCACAGTTTAGAGATTGTCCAGTCTGCTGGTAGCATTCAAACCTGTGATAATAACTCTTCAGCTGCTGCAATATGGCAATTTACTTTATTGCAGGATTTTGCTCCAATTCAAGTCATTAAATTCCCTTGGGCAGGAGAGAGCTGTGGATCAGTCTCTCTCTTGCTAGGATAAATTCTCTCACGGTGCAAAATGGTGCTCTATGCACACCAGTTCTTTCTCCCAACCAACTGTTGAATGAGAGAAAGAAAATAGCTTGAAAGTCCAGAAGCTGCTTTTTTTCCGCCGAAGTAGAAACAAGTTTTTCTGCCCATCTCAGTGCGTGCATTCACCTGAAGGAAGAATTTAGCTCCAGTTAAGTCAAAATCAGGCTCATTTTTTATAATATCAAAAAACTCCTGTGGGTCATTTTCTGGAAGTGTATGCACACATTGCTCTTGCAAAGTGTATGTGTGTCAGGTAATGGTATATATACTTGTACCTGCTTGTTTTGGATGCGTAAGAGTCAAGCACATGAGAAAACATTTGAGAAAATTCCAAATTTTGCACAAACACAGATTCCCCAAGGAGCTTAGCAGCCAGATCAGATACATAAAAGTGGCATTAGGCCCGTACTGTTACCTGGGTTTTAAACAAAACAAAATAAAACTGCTTTGCAGATATTTTATTTTTCCTTCATGCTCCCTGGAAATCTGTGCAAATTAAGCAAAGGACCAAAAGCAGGCTACAGCCACTGACATGAGAGATGGCTCTAAGTGTGACAATCAGTGGAGCTGGGAAACATTTCTCTCTCATGAAGTAATGTGTGCTGATAATCCTAGATACCCTTTAGCAGGAAGAACAGCTTTTTATAGGGCTCAATTTTCTGCTCTGAATGAGATTTGTTCAGTGTCTGGGTTACTGTGAACCATGGGACACATTTTCAAAAGCACCTCAGGTATCAAGGAACTTAAATCTAAAGAGACTTGATGGTTCCTGGGTCCCTTAGCTGGTTCTGAAATGTTCCCGTTTGAAAAAAAAAAAATAATTAACAAGTATAGAAAAACCTAAATACATGAGAAACAAATTCAAGCACTTATATGGGGCAAATGATATGGGGCATAGGGACAAAGAGTGCAGCAACAGGAAATAGCTCAGTGTTTTAAAGCATAAATTGAAAGCGTCACTATTATCATCTTTTTTACAATGACCTTTTGAACTGGGGATTGCAGGTAATTACATAATACTGTTAAGATAGGTTGTCCCCATGTGTAGTGGGAGTCCCTGCAACACTGGCAGGAGCGGACTATGGCTAAACTCTATGATTCCCAGGAAGCCCTGTCTCCCTTTACAATGCTCTGCAAAAGATGCTGCAGATCCATAAGCAGTTTGTTGCATCTCCATGCACTTGGATTTCACTCTATTTTCAGTGCATTAGCTCAGCTTTACAGATTTGAGCATGGGTGCCCAGTGTGGTTGTGACTTTGACCTGGCAGGCTCACCCACCGGCTTTGGGCACTGAGTGTATTGCACCCAAGAGTCAGTAGCTGATCCAGCAGTTGCCTGCTGTTTATATGAACTGCTCATGATCCCACAGTAAATTGCCAGAAAGCTGCTTTCATGACAGACCACATTCCTTTCCCCCTCATCGCTCCCCTCTCCACACAGCGTAGCTGGATTTCCAATTATGGTTGAAAGCTGATGTGTCTTTTATGCCCCTCGTATTTTTGTTTCTAACCTCAGAAGCCATTGCCAACCTGCTCTTCTCTTAACTAACCATTTTCTTCTCTCATCAACATGAACAAGTGCGGCACCATTGAGCCCTGTGTAAATAGTCACAGTGACATCTGAAACAACAGAAATGTTAGTGTTCACTTGATGGGGGTTTTTAACAACACGCTTGGAGATGTTGAGGGTTTGCTTTACATCTGCAGCAAATTCACTATGTGATCTGTTGATGGGTTGCAGATGGCATCATGAGCCACTGCTTGCAACAGGAGTAACAACCCTGGTCACATTTTACCACATTAAACAATTTACTTGGGTGATAATTATATAGCAATTAACTTTTCTGCCTCACAAATGCTATATGAGTAGTCTGTCTTTTACATTTTTTTCTTCTCTGTCAGCTTCAGTCTTTTATCTATGCCTGGATACAAGAGTTCCTGCCAGAACAAGCCATTAGGAAATGAGGGCCAGCCATGATCTCTTAGGGAAATAATGTCTGGTCCTCTGGGCAGGAATGGGAGACGAGCTACCAGAGTAGTGTTTTAGCTACCACCAGATTACTGTTACCACTTAAAGGATGAGCTCCATTTTGATCAAAACTTTTGATGTCTAGTTAAAATCTATCGCCCAGGCTCCTTCTGCAGCCACTGGATAGACTATACACTTAAACAACTGTCTAGGGGTGAGGTGAATTTCTTGAGCTGAACGTAGAGGTGATATGAATAAGATGCTACTTTCAGATAACTATATGTTAGGTGAAAGGAGCCCTGTTCTGTGTGGTCACAATCCTAAAAAGTCTAAAGAGTATATGGATTGTGGTGTAAGTCTTTACAATGAGAATGAGCTTTACCTACCTGTCTTAAAAAGATTTGCTTACAGGTGATAAGAAGCAGCGTCTCTCTGGTGTTATTATGTTTACAACCAAGAAACTTACAGTGGAAATATTTGTGTGGAACCAAGGGTGGTATCAATCACTGGGACACTGTGTGGTGCTCCTTGGTAGATTCCTGAATACTTGGCATGAAGACTGAGCACCTTTCCAGAAGATGTGTTGTAATACAGACAAAGGATGTTCTATGTATTAATGGACTGAATACTGTGTGGACATTTTTACTTTCAAAGGCCATTTAATCTTTCTGGAGAGAAGTCTGTGAATAATATCTTACATATATATGTTTTGTCTACAAGGGTTTTTTGCGCATCTTGATATCCTGGCAATAAAAATAGGTACAGAACCCTTTGGACACGTAGGCTATCCAATGTTGATCTAACTGTAGGATCTGGCCCTTACGTTATAAATCTTTTGGGCATATGATGCAGCTTTAGTGTGTCAATATTATCAACATATGAACATACTTTCATCACTAAAGTTATTAATAACCATCTTTATGAAGAAAGGTGATCATGGAGGAAGGCATTCCATGAAAACAGAAGTGAACCAACTTTCATTCTGTCGTGGGTTTCCTTGGTGATTTTATTTGACTCAAGTTCAGTATTTCCAATGCTTTTAATATTCCTTTTGAAATCAGTAGGAGGCTGATTCATAGCTGAGCTTCAGGCTATATAGGCTGCATATAGACTTTCTACTAAAAGTGTGTAATAATGCCATCGCTACTTGTTTGACAGCTACACTCAACAATGTGCTACTGTAACTGTCTGTTACCCAGAGCCACTAGATCTTTGCTCCTTTATCAGTCAAGAGAGAATTATTCTCAGCTCATACTTCGGCACCTTCAGTAGGAGGTCTAAATGTGATCTTTTTTCTTCTGTTGTTGTTTTGGTTCCCCCCCCCCTCCATTCCTCTTCCCTTTCCACAGAGACTGTAATCACATTATATATAGACACCTCTAATTGCAGGTTTGTTACTTTAACATAACTAAAAGCCAACTACACAGGGCAATCACACTTAATATGTTTCTTTCAAGGGCTTTGTTATTTTGAACAACATTACTGGACAATGTGGAATTGCCTACATTTTACAGAATGGATTGTAAATTGATAAATTTTTCAGTATGGAGGAAAAGTGGCATCTGCAGAAGATAGGAGTTTAAAGTCTATTAGAAGTCAGTATCATTGTTGTTTTATAATCTCCTGATGTATCTTTTACTATCCCTGCCCATCTGTTCTGACAGAACTTCTTCATCTTCTGAACAAAACCCTGAATAAGATATTTTTCTAGTGCCATAAACTTAAAATAATCTAAACTCTGATTACAGTAAGACCGTGGAGTTTTTACCTGTGTTTAGATAATTACTGTGACAAAACTGCTGTAATGAAAATGTTGTGCTGACTGCTTAGAAAACTAGACAACTTCAATTTTTCTCTGTTTCTAATATGTAGTAACTGTCATTTAGCTCTGTGGCATCTGGTAAGAAGCAGTCCAGCAAAAGCTGTTAACATTATTTTGATGATATGCTTCCAACCCCGACTATCTTGCTTGCTATACCAGCTGCTTGCAACACTAAAATGAAACTTATAACAGTTTTTAGAGTTGCTATTATTATTATTATTTTCTGAGTGTGACACACACAGCAAAAAAGTTTTGTAATAGACAAGTTACTCTGCCATTGGAAATTCCTTGGTAGCTTATTTCTTAAAAAGTTGTAGGAAGGTTCTGAGATGTATGCCAGACATAGGTCTGGAAAAAGGCTAGTATTTCTGAGATTACTACTAAACTGCCTGAGTCATCACTCCTGATGGAGATCAGAGTTTTTCCTAGTTCACATACAGGACTGGCCATGAATTTTTTGTGGAAATAACTGTTACAGAAAATCCTGTTCTGGCAAAAGAGACCTTGATACACTTTATTACAGACTGGGCAAAATAAATATAAAATTCCTATTCATTAAATTGAAGTGAAATACAGTGTAAGGTCACATCACTATCTTTCTTCTCAAGATCTACGAGAGGCAGCAAAATGCTAGGATTTCTGTTTCACACATGACAATTGAAGGCCAATTCACAGACCTGCTCTCTGTACAGGTATGTGAACTGGAAAGGGGAACAAGCTGTGCTGCATGCTCAGCTAGCTGCTGAGCTGATGGTAATGACAGTGAGAGGAAGCTCAGGCTTAAACCCTTTCTTTGCCAAATAGCTTCCCAAAGTTTAAGAAAAGTAAACTGTTTTTTCACCTAGGTCATGTTAGTTCTTCATGGACAGGAGACCCTCAGATCCAACATCTGCTTCATTTGGATCATGGCTTGAGGATTAAGTCTCCCTTCTCTAAAGTGAGTGAAAAAAAACGGTCCTTCTTCTGGAAGAGTTCCACTTTATCTGGAATTACTCTTTACCCCGGTCATATCTGGAGCCCACTAATTCAATGGACCATAGATTTTAGGACACTTTTCCCTTATTCCCCATGGCCTTGTGAATACTTTCTTACATTATACAAAATTTTACAACCCCATGAACAGAAAATAATAGCCTGGTGACTCATGAACTCTCCTAGAGCTGAGTCATGATGCCGTGTTTCTGCTTTGGCCTGTAAGAGTGAAAGTCATGTTTCTCCTGATGCAGAGAGAGGCTGTAATAAGTGGGTGTTGGAGGACAGAAGTGGCACCAGCCCAGCTGTCAGAGTGCTCATTATCTTGGTCCTCAGAGGTGTGGGGACAGAAAGCGGTAAACAAATTGTAAGTGCAGATGAGTTTTTGTAGATCACCAGGTCACTATGCACATCACTAGGAAATGAAATGTAGCTGCTGGGGGAACTTCTCTGTAAAAAAATTTTGGTGCCTTCAGGGTAGGCAGAAACTGAATGGCAGATCTGAAATTTCTGTGATATTAAAAAATTAGACTTTTTTCTCTAATGGTCTGAAGTTAACCTGGAAAGTTTAACAAATCTGCTTTAGAAGCAGGTTGTTTTCTCATGTTGCTGGTTAACTGTGTAGATGGACAGAACTGTAACACTATTACTTCTCTGTGGCCTTTCTGGAAGCACCCCAGAATGTGACTTTGTCCCATGACTGTACACTAAGAAACTTTCTCCTCTACTGCAGTCTAACCACCTTATGTGGCTGAGATTTACAGACAGATAAAACATAGGTGTGAATGCTAAGGTCACACCTTAAAGTCTATTAGTCAGTGTGGAGATGGGGACACAGAGCCATCCATAGTGCAGAGCAACCTGAGCTGCTTCCTACACTGATGGCACGAATACTACACCAAAGGTGGGCACAGGGAGCAGAAATGCGCATCCGAGAATTTAGCTCTCTTCATCTTAATTCCTGGCTGCTGAAGGTGGAAAATACTTAACTTATCCTGACATAGCTTCAGACCAGCTAAGAGAAACAGCATATCACCAAACCTGTCATGAAACTTCAATTTGTCTTAGATCTTCTCCTGTATCCAAGGAATCCCAGTTAAGAAAACCTGCAAGATTACTGTGCAGGGGAGTAGAAAAAGAGAGTGAAGAAAATAATGGCAGCCACAAGAGGAGACAGATATGCAAGAAAAAGCTTTGTTCTTTGATTTTCATGCTGCAGTCACCCATCTTAGCTGTTTGTTCCCTAAAATTGTAAGATCATAAATCACAGAATAATTCAGGTTAGAAGGGACCTCAAGAGGTCATCTGGTCCCATAATATGTGTCTTATAGCTCCTTCAGACACTCTCTTGACCTAAGTGTGGCAATTTGTGAAATAACATCCTTGTTATTAGGTGTCACATTATAACAACATTGAAGTGATTTGCATCTCTCTAATCTGAGACATAATCTTGAGGATTTTCCTGCTCTGACAAAGAAAATACAGCCTCAGTACTCATAAAAAGTTAGATGTTAAAACAGTGTTGAGTAATCTTTTAACTGTAAACAATGTGGTCATGGGATTCTGTGTGAGCAGAGTGGGGAACGGCAATAGGGATCCGCATCCGTGTTATGCATTCTCCTACTGTATACATGGTCAGAGGAAGAAAGCCATGCATGGATGAGTGCTTAGTGGCTCCAATCCAGAAACATAAAAAAACATGTATGTGGACTGTAAACACATGACTAATTCTGTTGGACTTAATCTGAATTTTCTCAGTGATGCCTTCTATTATACCTAATATCACTACATAATCTGCATATATGTAAGAGGATACATCTCACAGATAGAATAACCGTGTAATTCTAACCATCTGGTAGAAGGCATTACATGTCTATATACGTGCCTGTATGTTTTGTGAGTGTAGGTTGCTGTGTAAGTGTATATTATTTCATTACCTCATCTACTATAGAACTGAAGGTACTTCCGAGATGTGGTAACCTTACATTCATGCCATTTAAAACTGAATAAAGACCAACAGAATAATATAGGAAATTATGCAGCACTGGAGGAAGAGGGACAGGCTGACTGCATTCCTTATACTCATTAAGAGGCTTCTGTTCCAGACTTCAGAAATGTAAATTTGATGAGCTCTCAGAGGAGTTAATGAGAGTGTAACTGCATGCAGGGGCAAAATAAAGGTTTTTCTAGCTCAATATACCTCTCCTGGCCATCTTGTGCTCAGTGTAGGACAAGCGAGATATTATTGGGACTATGCAAAAGGTTCAGGAGAAACTCCATATAAGAAGGGAATCATTCACTGGTTCGGTCTTTTATGTGGTGCTTGCTGAAGAAATTAGTACAGGTCATTTTGAGGTAAGGCATGGAAGGAAATAAAGTGAGGTGTCTTGGAGTTCTCCTCTTGTTTCCTTCACTCTCTTGCTTAGTTTTCAAGTATGATCCTTTGCTGAAAAAAGCAAAACCAAACACAACAACAAAAGCAGCATAGGGCTTCTCCTCAAATTATATCTGCTCAGCTACCTAATTACTTCATCACATTCCTTCCCAAAACTCTCCTTGCCTGCTAGTTTTCAAGATCCTGGTTCCTTTGTTCTCACACTTCTAAGTCTCAGCTTACTTAGTCCTCTGGCCCTTGGGATCCAGGTCTGTTGTTTTATTCTGTTTGTACAGTGCTTCTGATTAGGCTTGTTCTTCTTTCTTTGTCTCTGCCCCGCAACTCAACTATTCTGAGAGGCCTTGAGATGAAAGAAACCTCCTAGTCCTCCTGAAGCTTCCTGGACATGGTTCCTCCCAGCCTGAATTACTCCCTGATTTTGTGGATCTATCAGGGCTGGATTCAACAAGGAGACAGAAGCAATTAGCTGTATCTTGCCCTGGTTTCTGCACCTCAGGAGGAATCACTCTGGCTTGTGATGAAGCACAGTCTCATCACGTCATGCTAGAGTTTACCATGTGGTTGCTTACATCTGCTCAAATTAACACAGGGCTGGGTTCAGTTGGCCAGACGCTGACACCAGCTGTATTTAGTTCTCACAGCCTTGGCAGGTGCAGTAATTTGATGAGGTTAACCACCAGTTAAAGGGATGCAGAAACCACTTCTCATGTTTCAAGCTATTGTATTTTGTGTGGTAGGAAATGTCCCTTCTATCTATATGGTTATTGATCATATCATTAAAACGTAACAGTGGCTGGAAACTAGAGCTGTGTGAAAGTGTCAGCAGTTTTATTTCCCAGAGATATTATCAAGAAATATCACCTCCTGTGCCCTCTCCATTAGGTTTGTATTAGGTGAACCTAATATTTCTAAATTTAAAAAGAAAATGCATAAAAACAGATATGCATTGAATTTTGTGCTTATTTTTAGGCATAAATTTAGCAAGGATAAAAAAATGATCAAGACCAAAGACTAATTAGAGTCAACTTAAAGCTCATCTCAAGTATCTATTGTTTTTGCAAATATTGTCCAAAGTTTTGGACCAAGAATGAAGTAAAAAATTCAACCCAAACTTCTCCATTCCATCATATTAATAGCAGCAGTGTGCAGGGAATGCTGAGCACAAACACTGTGTATTCCATCCTAGTTGTCCCTGTTGGACATTTCCTGTTTTAAGAGTAGCTTTTGAGTCTTACTCTTCATTATTTTTTTACAATTGATTCCAAAACATGCCAAATTCTCACTAGAGTAGATCACAGCCTGATCCACAGACCACTGCAGTGTTGGGAAAGCCTTACTCATAGGCTCAAAGCCTCTTGAGATGGCACACTGACTTTATGTTGTATAAACTTGCCGTTTAGCTACCTGATCATGGTTGTTTCACTGACAGTATGACCACTCTCAGCAGCTCTCACCTACCTTTTCCTACTCTTGCCAGGAGATAATTACTTTTTTGCCTCTGGGTATAACACTTTGCACAGAGGTGCCTTAGAATGTTGTGCTACATATGTAGAGCCTCACTCATGTGGTGTGACCAATGGCCCCTTGGCTGGATTCATAAGTTGTATGATATGCAGCTTTCCCAAGTTACCTTATGTCTGATTTATGTTTAATTGTCCTTTTTGCAAAAACTTGCCATGTTCAATTTCTGAAGTTATGGTTAAACAAATTAATAAATTTCTAAAGGCTACTAATTGCTAATTAACCCAACATGGAAAGAGTCCTGGTGAAATGTGTGCTGTGTGTCCCCATACATGCCAGAGCTGTCACAGGGTTCACACAGTTTGCTCACTAAATCCATCCCTATGAATCTTCATTAAGCCAGAAATTACAGGCACTATCACAGCTCTAATTCTGGCTTTCCATGTCCATATCTGAGATTGTGCATAGTAAATATATCACTTAATTTCCAAATAATTTACAAAGGGTGTATTTTTCCCCACTGAGAAGTTGCGTTGTAACAGCAATCAGCAATTCAGAGCTTTCAATTAAACTCTGTGCCATTTAAATGGCAGTAAAAATGAAATGGTAGAGAAGAATAGGAAGGAATCTAAAACCAGGTGCAATTACACTCATTTTTATTTCAGACTCTTAAATTTTAATGCCTTTTACAGGCACATGAATAAATGAATTATGCAGGATTCACAACTGTTGGGAATTAATTCGTACTCTTCCAGAAAGGTCTAGTTCAGCAGAGGTAGCAAAGGGAATAATAGATTCTAAAGGCACCAGATGCTAGTCATAGGTCTTCCGGTGATTCCAGGTACATGCCAGCAAGCGCAAGTGTGATGAGGGATCAAAGGGAGTGATCTCACCAATATCAGTGTTTCTACCAAAATCAGTGGGAGATAGCCGGCTTCTTACTTGGTCCCCATGGAGAACTGTGGTGCCTCTTAATATTGGGCACACTTCCTCCCGCCATCCTCAAGTACTGTTGACAATATAAGTTGCTTTCTTTTGACAAGCGAGGTCTCGTACTTGTGACCTTGGTAACTGTCACTATAAGCTCAGTTGCCTTTCATGAAGCTCCAAACATTGATTTGAAGTTAGATTCACACTGCATAAACATATCTATAATTTGGGAACATTTCATTTAGGCTCTTTGTGAGTTGAAAATTTCCTTCAATTCAAGGCCATTTACACCTAAGGAGATTTACACTAACTAAATGTAATTCTGGAGCTGAGGCTGAAATCACAGCTCCAAACCCCCCCTGCCCTGATTTGATTAAAACAAGCACTCCATTTCTTTTCTAAGGATCTAGAAAGAATAGGAAAAAGACTTGACCTGGGTTATTGTTTTAGGAAGGAACACAACTCTTTACAAATTTTAGGGAATATCAGCTGCCAATCTGAGTCATACCAAGCCCTTTTTGCCATGTTTTGAGAACCCTGTGTTCTCACCAGTAAGTAGAAAATGGAATAATCTTACAAGCTCACGTGGGATTTTCTGTACCTTGGAAAACTGGAAGCTTATTACACCATTGCTCCCTACTAGTTTCTGCAAACAGCTGCAAATGCCCAGACTGTCTTTCTCCAGAATTTCTTCTCTGAAGTGAGCCAGGGTTGTCAAAGGACAACCCCATTTTCCAGACGTGTTCGCAGCATATACACACATTATATATTCAGGTATTTTTTTCCTCGGGTGTTAAATAGCAACATAAGGTCAGATGGCCTCAACACTAGTTTGGAGTATGAGTCTTATACGAGACATGAAATGCTGCTCCATGTCTCTTGCTCAACAGCCATCACCCTCCAATTCCATCATACTCTCCACATGCATCCAAAGGTTAGCTCATGGTGTCTGGCACAGTGGCATGGAGCATGAGCAAGGTCAGAGCATGCCCCATTAAATTTTACCCTAGCTGAAAAAGTGTTTGAACAGGGGACATAGACTCACATATGTAAATGCAACTGATTCATGCAGCTGATCATGCAGTAGATCATCTTGATCTACGTTAAAAGGTTCACACAGGAACAGATAGGAACAGAAGCAGGAACTTTGCTGTTCAGCTTTACCTCTAGCCATTTTGTTAGTAGCCGTTTGGTTTCACAGTCTTGATTAGGGGCTGTGGAAAATGCAGCAAAAGAACCTCCCCCTCCCTCACCGCCTGCCCAAGTTTACACAGTGGGTAAGGAGCTGTAGACCAGCTGTGGTCACAACACTGCATTTCTTTGTTACTGTATTTTTTTAAACCCTCAGTATTATTCTTCAGGGCATTACACTGACATCACTGCCATTCCCATCACATCAGGGGAAACTGGCTAGATAAAAAGGCAATCCTGTCTGTCCTCTGTCTGCACCAAAGACAAAAGTTTTAGGGAGGAATTACAGTATGAAGCTATTAAAATTATTAAGAGTATCAGGTTCTAACCTTGCTAACAGCAGTGTAACTTCACTCCCTTTTTCCATGGTGCTTTGTAATTTATTCTCGTTTGAGAATATCCTTGATTCTGGGGCTAGGAACACACATGGAGTTCACACGATTTGTCTTTGAATTAAACTTGTTACTGCATCTCAGATAAAGAACTGAGATAGCGTTAAGAAGAACAAAGAGTCCTCCCAGTAGGTCCCTCCCTTCCATCCCCTGTAGTGAGATCAAAGATCCCTGAAGTGTAACAATAGTTTACAGAGGAGGGAAGGGCAAATCTTCATCCCCCTCCTGCTGAGGCCTTTCCCTGATTTCAGGCTGCTTTCTCTGTGCAGTCGGCATGATCTGTAGAGTAGGGTGCTCCCAGAACAGTCCCAAACTCTTTGATCCTCCACGACCATGATTTGGCTTTTTTGACAGCCTTGTAGTCTGCGTTTGCATACCCAGCCACAGCACAATCTGCAACCTTTAACAGGAGGCAGGCTGATGCCTCAGGAATTCTCCCACTGATAAGCTTTTAGTTGAGGTAAATATAAACAAGGAAGATTTTCTTAAGTGATAAAGGATTAGTTACAGGAGGCAGCTTCTTTTTGGTCATCCACTGAAATGTATCTTCTGTTATTACAACAGGATCTCCTGCAAGTAATTCTTCCCCTCTTCTGGCTGATCTTTCAGTGCCTTTCTCCTTTGTGTGCATTTGTAAATGGGATGAAACACAAACCCTACCTCAGTCCAGAAGACAAGCTACTCATCCGTATCAGCTCACTGTCACTCTCAACTCAGAGTTAAGCTCCTTTAGCAAAGGCATAACAAACTCTAGCTCAGACTTTCTCTTCCAGAGCTGTCAACTCCTCCACCCCACCCATCTGCACTATCCAGGGAGAGCTCCGCCAGTTCCTACACAGCCAAGCGATATGTCCATCCTACCTCAAGTAACATACAAGAAACCAGGGTAGGTCAAGAAGAGCTCACTGCTCTTTGCCCTGTCATCTGTGCATAGGACTGATTTCCCTCTGGACAGAGACCAGGTTGTGTTGTTAGCTTCACTGGAAAAGAAAAGGATGCTGAACAGAGGCTGAAGACCTGCTTTGGTAAGAGACATGAGCACATGCCCAGCTCCAGAAACTGGTCATGTGTTTTCTGTCAAAACATTTCAAGTGTGAGACTCCAATAAGTGTACTTTTATAATTTCTGAGGTACAGACTTTGTTAGTCAATACTTAGGAAAATAGTTCAGCTTCATTGTATTCTGCTGTTTTTCTCACAGGGAGAAAAGTGTTTTGTTCAATCCTAAGAGTTTTATGTATGTAGATTGTGATGGAGCAAGTTAGGAAAGATTGGTTTTTATAGCTGTGTCCTCACACAGCTGACCTGCTGTCAGAGCCATATTGTTTATTCTAACACATCTAAGCTACAAAGATTTTATTTATTGAATTTTATCTCCCTTCCTGATAACAGTAATTTTAAAATGTCAAACTTTAGGAAGCATTCTAAAAAAGAAGGAAAGAGATGAAGGTAACTCTGTGGCCTGTTGAGGAATAACTCCTTCTAGAAGAACAAAGCATATGAATATAAGAATGTATAGAAATCTGATTTAGATCAATGTACTTGATTGGTAGCTCATTGACCAGTGGTGGCACATGTCTCAACAAGACAATCCATGAAATGACTGCAAAAATATAAAAATTAAACAAACACCCAATTGCCACAGCTGCAAACAAAATGGGAGAAATAAGAGCACTTTCAGTGTTTAGCCTGATCCTTGTTTGCTCTTAAATGACATGCTACTGGGGCAGCATTGCATAAAATTGCCCTAAGACTTCGTGTAAAAGGTGTTGTTTTCTGATTCAAAACAGTTGGAAAAACACATGTCTAAATGAAAGTTCACTCAGAGGACCAGCTGTTGAGATGACTATGTGACTTAAAGTCCTGAAGAATATAGTTGGAAAACTGTCTCAGAACTAGCAAAGAAACCAACTCAGGACCAATCTTCCAATCAGGAGCCAATGTGCCAACAGGAGTGTAGGTATGAGGGTAGACAAAAATTTGGATGTGAACCTACAGTCATATCAGAGAAGTAACAGAGACTTATAAATGTGACTATTTCTTGAAACATTTTGGTTTTGGTGCTTTTTTAATTAGGAAAATTTCACTGGGCAATGGCTACCTTAATAAGGGAGGTACTAGAAAACAGAGCAATGGCAAGAAGCATGTGATTTCAGAGACATGACACAGATTAATTATGCAATTATAAAACTCCACTGGTTTATGTAGATGAATTAATGAAATTAATTAAACTCCACTGATTTATGTAAACTCATTTATATAAATTCCACCATTTATGTAAATGAAGTCATTTAAACAATCACTTACCAAAAGTGTGCCATTGCTAGCCTCTAATGGACGCAAGATGAAAATGGGTGGCTGGAGGCTGTGTGCAAACAGAAAAGTAGAAGGAGGGAAGAAATCCCTCTTTTTATGGTTTTTGAAGGTAACAGGAAACATTAAGAAAACCCCTGATAATGAAGTGCTATCAGGCTGTTGACTAGTCTTGAAAGAAAATCTCTGGAAAACCACAGGAGAAGGAACACCTACAGAGACTTGGAAGAAATAGCTGAAGTATTAAGGCACCCATCCCTGGCTCCTTAGCTGTCTTCAAGCACTTACCTTCTGTTTCACTTAGTGAAAGTTGGCATTTGTCTTTTGGAACTAGCTGACACATAGGAAAGTCTCCTAATGCCCGACTGTTCACAGTCAGGATGTGCATTTTCACCTAAATGTTTTTTGGATCCCTTTCCATCCAAACTACTCAATTGCATGTACAAGATCCTCTTGGTCTCTGTTTGAAAAGCTCAATGAGGTCTGCTCCTGACATGCACCAATCTAACACCCATATTTCAAAACCCTGGGTGATGATATGCACATGCATTGTGGTGAAACAAGGGGGAGAAGGCATGCCACAGCCATCTCTTTCAAGCTTGTAGGAAAGTAGGGGGAGAAATGGCAGCAGTGTCCAGGCATTAAAATCAGAAAGTCACCATATCGCTGGTTCAGCTGTGCTCTGCAGGTCAAGAAGCTGGGAGTGCCAGCCCTGAGAGAAAGAGGCAATGAGACACAGAGGAATACAGCTGATGCAGTATGAAATACCCAGATGTGGAATTTTAAGGCATGAACAGGTGTGGACATCTTTGAATGCACTTTTGTCTGTGTAAGTGCCCTGCAGAGCCCAGAGATCAAAGTAAGGCTCTGGTGGTGGAAAAGAGGTTTGTCTTTTGAAGAACTGGGGGAAAGCTCATTTTGTGATCAGATGATAAGTGAATAAATGTTAGCTGGGAGAGTTCAGGGTTGAGAAAATCAGAACAGTGAGAAGTTTGCCAGGATTAAAAGCATCATCGTCTGCATGTTTCCTCATTACATTTTTTCATTCATCTGGCACTGATCCAGTAGACACTTGGATAGAGCTCATGGTTACGTACAGGAAACAACCTGAAATATCTCTTTTTCATATGTGCACCCTCAAAAGTATGGGTATATAACCTCTAGATTTAAAACTTGTCCTGCTGGAAAGTGAAGAATTGCTACTAGACTTGCTTGTGAGGCTTCACTCTTCCCTTCATCTCTATCCAATTGCTTTGTCTGTGACGTGACTGAGGTTGAAAAAGGCCTCCCGCGTTTGCGGGTCTGCCACTGGAAATAAATATAAAATAAAAGGAAAACAATGGGCTTTATTCAACGCCCAGAGCCTCTTTGTTTTCCTTCTAGCCACATGTGTGGGCTGTGCTACTACCCTGCTTTCCACCAAGACAGTTCTCTATAGGTCCCTTCTTGCTTGGATAATACTTACCAAGTTCATACAGATCTTTCCGCAGGTGCATTCACTGGTGATTTCTGCAGGAATACAGGCTTGCTTGACACGTAGTGTGTTAAAGATTTACATATAATCCCACTATCATTACCATTGTTGTGATAGCATAGCATGCCTGCAGTCTTAACTCCACAAGCATAGAGGGTAAAGCAGTCCCTGCCTAGAAGAGCTTGAAGGCAGACAGATATAAATCAGCAACCACCACCACAGCAGCAAAACAATCAGAAATTGAGAGAGCAGAGATTTTTTTTCTCCTCCTTTGCCTTCTGCTAACCATCCCTCTCATCTCTGTCCAGTGATGAAGACATGCTCCACCCTGCTTTGTCCATGCAGAATGCTGCTCCTGGCAGAAAGGGGCCTCATGACACATCTGCATTGCACAGTGAAAACAGAGGGAAATGACCAAGCTGGCATGCCTGTGACTGACCTGTCTCATTGATGTGGGCAACAGAGCATGCATGGACTCTAGTAGGCAGTATATGTGCACACAAGTGAGGTTGCAGTGCTGCTGTTTTTAGCTCTTCTCAGCAGTGGATTATACTGGCACAGGCACAGTATAATGCATCTACCTTTTGGAAGACAGAAAAAGGAAAAATGGAAGAGGAATCTCCAACCTACTCTCTCCCTGGCTCGCTCATTCCCAACCCTATCCTCCCCTGAAGTAAATACCAGCAGGGCAGAGCTCCTAGCTCCCAGCTCTCACCTTTCTGGCATGAAACCCATAGAGTAGGGATGGATAAGAGCTGTTCTCCTATGTATATGTAAGGGCCTGCAATCTGAAGGCAATTTCCAGCTCTTAGATGGGAGGCAGTGACTGCTTTCACCTCCTCCTAGCAATGGATGTGTATAAAACAATGACACAGAGACACAAATGATTTACTCTGAGTTTGAGGAAGCCAGTCCTTGGTTAACAATGTTCATATTGCATTGAGCACAGATTTTTCAGTCCTTGCTTTGCCATTGTCCAACACACCACATAGTTTTGCACTGACAATTTTTAAACTGCAACAAAGAAGCTGTCAGAGGTGAAGCTGCATGTTTTGACAGATGGAGAGTTGACAGCCAATGCTTTTAGACACCTGGGGAGGCCTTAAGAGTCAGTTTGCAGCTCTAGGATAAGTGGATGTATTGGCAAAGTAGCAAACTTAGTAAGAATGTCGGGATCTAAACTGTTACCAGGAAATAGTCACCATCCTGGCTTCACTCAATTATTGTTTTCCAGGCTGCCTGTGCAATGTCATGCTATTTCTTGGTACCCGGTGAATTCCACAGTGGTGGAGTCCCACAGTGTCACAGGGAGCATGAAACTGGCCTGCTTCACCTGTGCTCTCGGTAATTACAGCTCTGGCCTAGATTTTATACTCTTCAGAAGGTTAAACTTGGAAGGGTCTCATTTTGCCTTCTGCCTCAGCTAGACTTCTAATCCATTCTTCTCTGACTAGCCTGCAACCCTGGTTTGCAAAGACTTCATGTAATAAACTAAGGTGATTTAAAGCAGTTGAAGATATTATTACCAGTCCCATTTCAATGGATTTGAAAATTCAGCACTATATCTCCACCAACCTTGTTTTGCTGGGCTTTCACAAAACAGGGTTCCTACCTGAAATATATAACATTTGTTGCACAGATGTAAGAAATCCATCTGTGGTGACACAACCACATACAACCCAAACTCACTTTCAGAGCAATCCGTCATCATAGTAATTCTTTTCTTTATTTTCACATGGATGTGATTAATTCACTTCAAAACTCATTCCTCTTTCTTGAGAGCTAATGCAAGGCTTGTTTAGGAGTAGCTCTAACCAAGATATGCGAGGACATTTGTAGCTGAGCCAAGGGGCCGACATGCAGCCCTAACAGCTGATCCAGACATCTACCAAACAGCTGGTAGGATGCAGCCCACAGCTGTTAGAAGAAAACATCAGGGAACATTGTCTGTTTAAAGAGACAGAAGAGACATTTTAAATCCTATGACCTAGGGACTAGCAATACACAAAGGAAGACGCTTTCAAGCACTCTGGGTGTCACATGTGTATGTTCATATGCACACATGGTTAACTGAAATAGGCTGTAATAAAGGAATCTGAGATGATAGTAGCCTCAGTGCAGCTCATCAGGTCAGGGTTGTATATGTTGTTCAGGCCTTAATAAGAAGATCCCCTTGGGATCTTCCCTCCATGTGAGGGAAAGAAATGCAGGGGGAAATGACAGGGTCTGTGTGCATAGCTGCTCCAGCTTTTAAGGGTATGGAGTTACTTTATGACATTGTTTCCTTGCTTCCACATGATGCAAAGCCATGCCAAGTGCTTGAATAGATCCTTCATACATCAGGTAGCAAAAGATATTGAGGCTATCTGTCTTGCTGCTAAATAATACCACTGTTTAGATCACAGAGCTGCTTAAGGAGCCTAGAAGGAGTACATTACAATGCTTGATATTTAGAATCCAGCTTTTTGGAGCAGGATCCAGAAATTGAGAGTGTCTTTGCTCCTTGCATGAGGCCTGAGGAGCACTGGTGTTTCCAACCTGCTGCCCAGATAGGGGGGACATGCAGCTACAGATACTGAGGAAACACTGAGGACAGTAGTGCGGATGAAGTTCCATCCCTCCAGATGGCCCACTCTTGATAACAAGGAAAAGCCAAGAAAAAGATTGTACTGACTTAATTTGGTACCTGAGTTGATTTTCTCCAAGTGAGGTCTGATTGTACACTGCATTGGTCTGACATGGGATTGTACACAGATCATATGGGGAGATACACTCACCTGCATCTTGTGGTCTCCTGTACTTTGTTACATAAAAGCTTGAGGATTAACTGCAGTCAGACAGAGAAAAGCCCTCCTAGCTGTTGAGCCCCAGCCCTCTGCACTATGGGATTATACTCTAGGTAGGTCTCGCTGTAGCTCAGTCAATAGGGGAAACAGAAAACCAAATGAAATGAGATATTTGGCTTCATGGAACTCAACTTGGAAACTGCACTTTTATGAACATCTGGTAATGTTGCCTCCCACTCATAAATGTCAAACGCAGGACCCTCTGTGTCCCTTTGGTCAGGATCTTCCCCTCCTGTTGCAAAACTTTAACCAGGGAAGAATGTAGAGCATTTCCTCCTTCCCAGCAGGTTAGAAACTGCAGGCTTTTAAGGAAATAAAGGTTTGTTTCCCACTACTTTATTTTTACTTTTGGGTAAGAATGGACAATTTTATATCTTCTCATTCATTAAAAGTCCTCAAACATTTTCCTAGTCTTTGTGTCAGAAACAGATTTATCTTCCTGTATTCTTAAATTTCAATTGAGCCTGGAAGTTAATATCTTTCCTTAAGTAACTGTAGGTCAGTACTTTTAATCCATTATATAGCAATTCTTTATTTAACTGGAGCTTTTTGAAAGGTCTAAATTAGAAAGGCCAGCTGGAGGCCTACAGGTTGGCTCTGGCCTGTGGAACAAATCCCCGCAGAGGAGACAAGGACATCTGTTTTGGCAGTGAATATGCTGCCATAATTGCATCTTGCTCCAATGTCAACCCTTGGTGGACACATGAGACCAGCCACCATGACTGTTGTGACCCCGGTGTATGATCTAAGCCTGACAGTTAGCTCTGCACTGGGTCTCTAATTGGACCTCCAAAAGAGAGTCATGAAACTAGGATTTCGGTCTTATGGTTGCCAAAGTCATATGATGCAGGTTAAGTCATTTGTCATCCTAAATATGATGAAAATTTAACAACAGTTGGCACGTGGATCATATTGGAAACCAAGGATGGGCTCCAGTACTTAGTGGTTATAGCCATAACTAACCTGAGGGCAGCCTCTTGTCCTGCCATGCTTTGTCCTGCCCATGTGGGCAGAATGTCTACAAGATTCCCAGCTTGGCACAGGAGCAGTAGAAGACAGTATGTGTCCCTTCTTCTGTTGTTGGGATACGCAGACACTTGGCCTCAGCCCTAGATTCACTGAAATTAGTGTTAATTGCCTTCCATGGGCTTTGGTTTAAAACTGCTGAAGATAGATACTGTTCAGCGGAAAAGAAATGCAGCCTTTTATTTCTTTAGAGGTAAAGAACAATAAAACCAAATCAATGAAAACAGTCATAGGTACAATGGTTCCTAGCTTGATGGTAATACAATGATCATAGAATCATAGAATGTTTTAGGCTGGAAGGGACCTCCAGAGGTCATCTAGTCCAACCTCCCTACACAAGTAGGGACATCTACCTAGGTCAGGTTACTCAGAGCCTCATCAAGCCTGACCTTGAATGACCCCAGGGATGGGGCCTCTACCACATCTCTGGGCAGCCTGTTCCACTACACTATGACCCTCGTTTTAAAGAACTTTTTTCTAATATCCAGCCTAAATTTATCCTTTCCTAGCTTAAAACCATTACTCCCTGTCCTATCACTACAAACCCTTTTAAACAGACATTCCCCTGCCTTCCTGTAGGCCCCCTTCAGGTACTGGAAGGTCACTATATGATCTCCCCAGAGCCTTCTCTTCTCCAGGCTGAACAGCCCCAACTCTCTTGGCCTGTCTTCATATGAGAGATGCTCCATTCCCCTGATCATTTTGGTGACTTTCCTCTGGACACGTTCCAATATGTCCACATCCTTCTTGTGGTGGGGGCTCCAGAACTGGATGCAATACTCCAGGTGAGGTCTCACCAGGGCAGGAAAGTCTGAGAACTGGGTCAAATTCCTTCCAGCCTCCACTGGTTGCACTAGGAACTCAGCTTTTGAAGTGGTAAAGGTTTTAATATGAAACTTTGCAGGTTGCTAATCTTTCTAAGCCATGACATCACCCTTATGCTCTTAAAATATTCTTACTATAAATCTGCTGTTGCTAAATTTTATTATAAACCCTGGTCTTGTAGATACACCACTTAGCTTGGCTCCCTTTAAAATATTATATTATCAGGTAATTTAACTTCTGCTTGCAAATACAGAAACACGTGAGATTTTAAAGGCTCTGAAGCACATATATTTATATGATGAAGGATTAATCACTTAAGGTCTGAAAGGTTCTAGCTTTCTATTTACATGGTATTTCCCCAAATGGGATTTTCAGAAATTGCATGTGTCAATCACCATGGTCATCTTATTGCTGTCTGGACTGTTTTGTGCTACCTAGTAAAGGCCATACTGATTTTAAAAAATGGAGAATAAGACATAACAAACAATTTTAAAGAGAAGCTCTAGGGAATGGACTTCCAAAAGTGACTGGGGAAAGTTATGCTTCATGAGCTGCTGTGGTGAACCGCCACTTGTTAAATGCTCATCAATCTCCATGGTTGCCTGCGAGCTTGTTGGGGTGGTGTCCCGCCTTGCCCTCAATCCCCTTCCCTTTTGGAAGGCGGTACGGATGCTTGCACCTGGACCGTGACAGCTGCTTTAGCAGCTGTCCTCATGCTATTGCCACCCCACACCTGACTAAGAGGGTACATAACACCGTGTCGCAGATCTGAATTTGAGTGATAACAAAAAACTTAATAGATTTAATGGGTATTCAGAAGGTAACAGGAATTATTCTCCCTTGTTCCAGGATTCAGTTTTCTTCCCAGTTTCTTCCTGTGCAGGCTCACAAAAGCTGTATGAAGAGAAAAGGCAGGAGGTCTGAGTAACTTTCAACTGACCAAGCAAAACAGTATTTTACCTTTTACACAATTATTAATCCCATTTCAAAAACAGTACATCAGACATTTAAAACAATATTCTGAATAGGAGGAGCAGACAAGGACTGGTCGCTTCCAAAGTATGATTGCAAGCAGATAGCTACCACCCAAGGAAATAATAGAATCGTAGAATGCATTGGGCTGGAAGGAACCTTCCAAGGTCATCTAGTCCAACCCCCCTGCAGTCAGCTGGGACATCTCTAACTAGATCAGGTTGCTCAGAGCCCCATCAAGCCTGGCCTTTATCATCCCCACCACCTCTATGGGCAACCTGTTCCAGTTTCCACCACCCTCACAGTAAGGAACTTCTTCTTAATGTCTAATCTAAATCTACCCTTTCATATTTTAAAACCGTTGCCCCTCATCCTATCACTACATGCCCTTGTAAAAAGTCCCTCCCCAGCTTGCTTGTAGGCCTCCTTCACATACTGAAAGGTCACTATAAGGTCCACCCATCGAATCCATATCTCTCCAATTTAGAGAGAAGGATATTGTAGGGGGCTGTGTCAAAGGCCTTGCAGAAGTCCAGACAGACAACATTTGTAGCTCTTCTCTTGTCCACTGATATAGTCACTCCATTGTAGAAGGCCAGTAGATGGGTCAGGCAGGACTTCCCTTAGTAAAGCCATGCTGACTGTCTTGAATTACCTCCCTGTCCTCCATGGGCCTTATCAGAGCTTCTAAGAGGATCTGTTCCATGATCTTCCCAGGCACAGAAGTGAGGCTGACAGGTCAATGGCTCCCAGGATCCTCTTTTCTACCCTTTTAAAAAGTAGGTGTCATGTTTACCTTTTTCCAGTCACCAGGGGCTTCACCGAACTGCCATGACTTTTCAACTAGCATGAAGAGTGGTTTGGCAACTACATCAGCCCATTCACTCAGGACTCTGGGATGTATCTCATCAGGCCCTGTACAGTTGCAGATGTTCAAGGTTCCTCAAGTGATCACAAACCTGATTTCATTTTACAATGGGAGGGACTTTGCCTTCCCCAGCCCCCATCTTGCAGTCCATCTACTTGGGTGGTGTGAGAAGAAAGGCTGCAAATGAAGACTGAGGCAAAAAACATTGTTGAGTATCTCATCCTTCTTGTCTGTTGCTACCAGCTTGACAATCTTGTTTGTCAGGGAGGATACACTTTCTTAGGCTTTCCTTTTTTGGCTGACACATCTGTAGATTTTTTCTGCATATTTTGACAAGTTCAGCTCCAGCTGTGCCTTGCTTGGCCTTCCAGACTGGGCAGTGTCCCTACACTCTTCCCAGGATACCTATCCCTGCTTGCATTGCCTGTGCACCTTATTCTTTAGATTGATCAACAGGTCTCAGCTCAGACATACTAATCTCTTTCCTTCCTTGCCTGATTTCTTACACCTGGGGATAAAGAGCTGTTGCACTTTATGGAAAGCATCCTTGAAGATCTGCCGGATCTTGCCGTGGAGACCAGCCTCAGGACAGGTAAGGGGAAGGGATCTGCAGCAAAAAAGAGCCAATAAAAAGCTCTTTTGGGGGCTTTTTGAAGCCAGGAAAAGCCCTTTACCTGTGCTGGGGCCTGTCAGCTGGTGGATGGGCTGTTGAGAGTCCCTGTTTCCATTCCCTCCCATCTCTTAGGTCCCCTCCTTTTACCTGGTGGAAGGAGGGGAGGTGTTCATCTCTTTCTAATGGAGTCTCCACCTGCTGCCCTTGCTTCAAGGATGGTAAGGCTTGACTCCATCAATCTATCTCCCTTTCACACTCTCTTATAGTCCTCAGCCATTCCACTTCCTCCTTCAGCTCAGCCACTAGGCTGAGCAGGTTGTTCACCTGCTCACACTGAACACAGGTGTTGTCACCATCACCCTCTGATGCAAGTGCCAGCACTCTCTGCAGCTGGAGACCTGATACCTGAAGCTTGCATGGGACCTCTGGCTGGGTCACCCTATTTCTCCTAACAATGGCTTTTTCCCAGGTTGCAACCATAGCTGGTACTACCCATGGGATCAGCCGCCATGACTGCTGCACCACACTCCCTCTACCTGACTTTGTTTAGCACGCAGGGATCTCCCTTGGAGAGCTTCTCAGGGTGGAGGGCAGTCACTGTGGCTCTGCCCACACCTTGCTCACTGCTCTTACAAGAGCTGTCAGCTTCGGCATGGGTTCTTCCGCTGCCTACATGTCTCCTGGCCCTGGGAAACCCCTTGGACTCCTGAGATTGCCAATCTGCTAAAGGACAGATTGGCTCTAAAAGGCTGCTCTCAGCAACTGATCTGGCAGACAAGATCATAGACATAGAATCGTTCAGGTTGGAAAAGACCTTTGGGATCATCGAGTCAAACCATCAACCCCACTCTACAAAGTTCTCCCCTAAACCATATCCCCCAACACCACATCTAAATGACTCTTATACACATCCAGGGATGGTGACTCAACCAGCTCCCTGGGCAGCCTATTCCAGTATCTGACTTCTTTTTCTGTGAAAATTTTTTTCCTCATGTCCAGTCTAAACCTACCCTGTTGCAGCTTGAAGCCATTCCTTCTTGTTCTATCATTAATTACCTATGAGAAGAGACCAGCACCAACCTCTCTAAAATGTCCTTTCAGGTAGCTGTAGAGAGTGATGACGTCTCCCTGTAGCCTCCTCTTCCTCAGACTAAAAAGTCCCAGCTCCTTTAATTGCTCTTCATAAGATTGATTCTCCAGGCCCTTCACCAGCTTTGTTACCCTCCTCTGCACTTGCTCTAGCACCTCAATATCTCTCTTGTATTGAGGTGCCTAAAACTGGACACAATACTCAAGGCGTGGCTTCACTAGTGTTGAGTACAGGGGGACAATCAGCTGCCTACTGCTGCTGGTCACATTACTTCTATACAAGCCAGGATGCCATTGGCTTTCTTGGCCATTGTTGTGGTCCGGGCGCAAGCATCCGTGCTGCCTCCCAAAAGGGGAGAGGATCGAGGGCAAGGCGAGATAACACCCCAACAAGCTCGCAGGCAACCACGGAGATCGATGAGCATTCAACAAGTTTATCACCAGATATATTCAAACAAAACCACACTCACTCCATGGAGATATCATGATATCAAAGGATGCCATGCCCACCCACTCACTCCCCCCTAGTCAACCTGGTGTGGTGTGGTGCGTGCGTGTGTGTAGATGTCGGGTTCTACCCGCTTCCGGCATGTGGCGATGGTCGGGTCGATGACGCTCGGCTGGCAGACTTGGGCAGTTCCGATGATGATGGCGACTTGCCAGCTTTTTAGCACGATCGGAGTCTCTCTCCGACGGCAATAATGATGACGGCTTTTTGCCACAATTTTTTCAGCAGCAGCACACGGCTCATGACTCGGCAGCAGCATGTGGCTTCTTCAGTGCAGCGCTCCCAGCTTGGGGCGGCAGGTTTCTTCAGCGCAGCGCCCCTGGCTTGGGCGGCGCAGCAACAGCTTCTTGCTGTAATTTCTTTCAGTTTAGGCACAGGCTCTCAGTTTGGAGCAGCACCAGTGACGCAGGGCAGGCAGCAGCTTGGCTTGGTGCCACTCCCGCGGTGGCGGCTTTTCCCCTCCCCGCCATGCTCGGTTCAGGCTTCCCTGGTGGCGGGAGGCACTTAGGATTCTTAAGAGTGTCAGTTTTCTGTAAGCAGCAGGAGGCAGCAGCTTCCCTCCTCCCCCCTGCCGCCTTCTCCGGTGGCGGGAGGTGGCCGCTTCCCCTCCTCCATCCTGCTTCAAACCTTTTGGCATTTGGACTTGGCGCAGTTCCAGAAGTGGCCAGCGGTGGCACGGGGGTGTCTGGCTTCTGCGGCAGCTCCCATTCAGCTGCTTCCCCCCACCCACCCACACCCCTTCCTCCCCGGGCTGCAAGCTCTGGTGGGGGGTGGGGGGAGGCTTGGCAGCAGCGAACTTTCTCTCTGGACGACACAGCGGAAAGAGGGAGTCTTTGTTTTCTTTTGAGTTTTTATACCTTGCCGCGTCTAATACAACTTCCGGCTTCCAGAGGATTCTCTGATGATTCATGGGAGTTGTAGTTCTTTTTAGCTGACTTAAAAAGACATTTCAAAATAATGGGTCGGTTTACCACA
>JAVSBS010002528.1:123921-147604 GCA_033124195.1 Coracias cyanogaster | reverse complement strand
CCGCCGCCTCCGCCTCCCCGGGCCCCGTTCCCCGCTGCCGGCCCTGCGGGGGACGCGGGTGCTGCGGCTCCCGGAGCGCCTCAGCCCCCTGCCCGTGCGCGCCGAGCCGAGCCGCGCCGAGCCGAGCCGAGCCGGCGGGACCGCGGCCATGGGGCCCCTCCGCGCCCGCTAGGCACCGCCGAGCCGCCCCCGGCCGGGGCCGTCGGTCTGCGCTGCGGGAGGAGGAGGAGGAGGAGGCGGAGGAAGGATCCGGGGCGCCGGCGGAGCCCGGGGGGCCGCGCAGCGCCCGCCTCCCGCCGCGCGGGCGCCTTTGTGTCCCCCAGCCCCAGCCGAGCCGGGGGCCGCGGGCAGGGGAGCGGATGCGAGGAGCGGCTGGTGCTGGAGGGAGAAGAGAAAAGGGGGATGGTGGAAGATTTCTCTCTCTCTTTTTTTTTTTTTTTTTTTTTTGGTGGTCTCTTCGGCAGCGGCTGTTCTTCCCCAGCAGCAGCAGCAGCAGCAGCACAGGCGATGACTCTGCCGCATACGAGTCGCCTGGCCGATGGTGCCGGCTCTGGAGACAGCACCTTGCTCTGAAGTTGCCCACCTGGAGGAGGTGAAGCGGCGCGGGGCTGTG
This sequence comes from Coracias cyanogaster, assembly GCA_033124195.1. Taxonomy (NCBI): domain Eukaryota; kingdom Metazoa; phylum Chordata; class Aves; order Coraciiformes; family Coraciidae; genus Coracias; species Coracias cyanogaster. Next base: position 146,991 of record JAVSBS010002528.1, on the reverse strand, counting down.
GTCCAGAGGGTTCGGCGACGACGGGGGAGAGAAGGGAGCGATCGCCTCCCCCATCCCCACACACCCTCGGTCCTCCGGGAGGGAGCCCGTGTGGCAGAAGAACGCGGCCGGAAAGGAGAGACTACTTCTTCCTATTCTCCCTTTTTTAATATATTTTTAATTATTATTATTATTTTTTTTTTAAATTTGAGGGACGTTCCCCGCTTCCCATCTTCCCCTTTCGTCCTGGCTGGGGGCTTTGGTACTGTGGCCGGGTCTGCTTCCTACCCGCACGGCTGGTTTTAATGGCTGGATTGTGGCAGCAGCTGCCTGCTGCAGGGCGCTGAGGAGCGGATGGCTCGCATCTCGGGAGCCGGAGGTGACAAGGTAACTACCCAGCCGGCGGATGGATGCTCGGCTGTCAGTCGCACCCTTGCCCGGCTGCGCTGGGCTGAAGGGTGCGGGCCGCCCAGGGCACACGCCTGGATTGCTTTATTTCCCAATACCTGGATCCTCCAGGTAACGGAGGAGCTCTCTCTGGGTCTGCATGCAAGGGGCGTGCGGCTAGTTGGGAGATGCCTTGTAGGCTCCGGCAGGGCTTGGCCGCGGACAGCTAGGGTGGCGAAGGCAGATGGAGGAGACCGGTAGGTCTGGTTCTGGTGTTCTGTGAAAGGCATCGCGATGTACCTGTGGGCTTGCTGAGGTTACACTGGGAGATTCCGGAGTTATGTGTGTTCCCCCCGTCGTCTTGCCCTTTCGTGGATCTGCGTTTCTGTTTAATGGCTGAGGGGAGAAGCCATCGCTTTCCTGCAGAGCAGGAGGCAGAGGGTGGCCAGGGGACATGGGTGGGGATGTTGCTGAATCGGTGGGGTGAGTTGGGGGTCGTGTGTGCGTGGGTGTCGGGTGGTGGTGTAGAGGTCTGCGTTCAGCCCAGCAGCCCAGGGTTACAGGTAGGTGCGAGCTTCTCCTTCCCTCGCAGCCAGGGAGGGAAATGTGTGGTCCAGGTAGATGCATTGATAGAGATGTTCAGAGCTTCCCACCTCCTGCCTATGCAATTGCCTTCACCGGCTCCTAACGGTATAGGGCTGGTATTCACCAGGGGGATTTTTGAGCAAGAGGACCAGTATGTATGGCTGGAGGAAGAAGATTACTTTTTTTCAATGCCTTTTTAAAAAAAAAAACTCTTGGTTTATTAGCTGGCTTAACTATTTATTTGTGTTGCCCTTGAAATAATCTTTTGACTGTTTAACTTGGAAATACTGTTGAAGGCTGATGATCGCTCCCCGCCATGAGCCGGAGAGCAGCCCTTTCCTGTTCCTCAGCCTGTGGAGCCTCCCTCAAGCCTTTATTGCTAATGAAGATATAGGTACAGTGCCCCAGAAACGTGTCCTGGGCTTCCAGGGGTTTGCCTTCAAGGACCGCATTTGATCAGCAGCCTAATGTCCACATTTGTCCATAGAATGCAGCTCCCTGATGCATGTAGTTGTTGGGTTTTTTTCCCACCCTTTCTCCTGTAGACAGGCAGATGTTTGATTTTGTGGGAGGGATGGCGAGGTAGGGAAGGAGCTTCTCTTTCCCTGCCTTTCCTGATAGGCATATGATTCTTCTCTGCGATAGTTAAAACTACTTACATACGGCCAAAAGCTGTAGATTGTCCTCTGCTTGTCACTGTACTATTAATTGCTTTAGCCTGAACAACCCTTGTCTGTGGTATTTACTTTCCTGTTTAAATAATCCATTAAGAGGTCTTAGCATTTCCACACTCCCAGTCCTGGTTCCAGGCAGCTAGCTGCTTAGGAGGAGGCTGAGGTGATAAAAAAAGAGGGTGAAAATACCATCTATGTTTTGATAAAAGGCAGGTAGGTAGTCCGCTTGTTGCCGTTTTGTTTCTGTATTATAGCACTGATTAATCCAGAGTGTTGCACTAAGATTTTAAAAGCTGACCAAAAAAAAAAAGTTCTCTGAAGTTAAAAATTTTAAAAGTCCATTTTCATTGTGGAATGCCCGCTCTTAAAGAGTGCAGCCAATGTGCCTGCTTGGTATTGAGTAGTAGTATGTGCTTTGTAGAGCTCATTTATCATCATTTCCAGGGGTTAGCAATATTAGCAGGCTTCTACTGTGTATTCATTAGGAAAAATCCTGTCACAGAGTTGTTTTATGGATGTAAACCAGGTGTTGCAGGTAAAAACAGACTGCTGTCAAAAAATCTGCAGTCATCACTTAAAAATACCAGATTGGGAAGGGAGAAAATCGGTGCACCCATGCTGATACTGGGTGACAGAGTTGAGGCTAGGGCTCCAATGTAAAGCTGTATTTTTTTCTACAGGTAAAACTGCTCTCAGATGGCAGTCCCCCTTGTTGTGGTTGAGGCTACTCTCCTTCCGTCTCCTTAAGAGTAGTTTTTCCTTATTTAGGCTTGGGTTAATATAAAGTGACTGTTGTCTTGTTAGCTGCTAGCAAAAGATAAAGTGGATACAGATCTCTGGTATGTCTATTTCCAAAATGGCTCTTTTTATAAAGTTTTTACAAAGCTAGTGTTGGGCTGTGAGTTCCATGTGATGTTTATTACTCAATAAAATGTGAAATTCCCCTTTTCTTCTGGGGGCTGTTAGGAGAGGATATGTTTAATTTTGCATTTAATTCCAGAGCAAGATAAATGTCAGTGCAGATTGATGACAGTGAAAACACCGAGTCCTGCTTTGTGGGACAATGAGGTTTTAATGGTATTTAAGGCTAGCAAGTCCTCACTTGGATGTTTTGTTTGACGAAAGTAGGAGCTGGGTTTTTGATTTCATGGTGTCTTCTGGAGATGCTGGAGTAGCTTGTGTCTTAGCCTAGGAAACTTGTCCCCAGGTGCCTGCCAGGTTGATCGCCTTCCTTTATTTGCTGCAGATGATACTCGGCCACTCCCACAGGTTGGGATACCATGGGGACCATGTCCCAACCCACTGGGGGTGATGCTGTGAAGATGCTTGACTTGCCTATCCTGGCATTGATTGTAGAAAAGATTTTTACTCCCACAGTGGAAAACGAATTGCCCTGCCTGCTGGTGCAAAAGTGAAGCCTGTGCCCTTTGCTGGTTGGGAGGTAAACGCAAGCAGGTTTGTGGGTGAAGATACAGGCACGTGCATTGAGCTGGTTGGCTGATGAGCTGGGTGTCTGTGTGCTGCCTAGCATCACAGGCCTGTTACAAGAATTTAGGGGCAGGTGGACCAAATTACTTGCCCAGGACTGGAAAGGGATAAGCATGACCGTTAGCTTTGGTCGGTGTATCAGTTGGAAGGCCTGGTGCCGCCATCAGAGTTTTCACATTCAGAGCATGAGCATATGCATCAACACGAGTAAATGAGATGCACATGCGAGAGTGAAGTCTTTGTGAGTGGGGTTGTCCTGGGAACAGGTGATTTATTATTACAGATTTTAATACTAATAGTGTTGCGACCGGTATAGATTGACTAGGAAACTAATTCATGCATGACATAGTATAAAGGATGGTCTGAAGATATATGAAAGAGATGGAATTTTTGAGGATTAGGGAAAAGCTAAAACATAGAGGATGGGCACGAGGCTTTTTATGTTTCTTTGGTTTTGGTTTAAATTATATTACTTGGTGGTTGTGGAAACAGCCCAACACTGTAATTGGATTATTTTGATAAAAATTCCTGCTCTTTAGAACATTCTTGCATACCAGAAGAGAGATTTGGAAGAACAGCTCAAAAATTATTATTTTGCAATAGTGATGATCAGAGAACTAGGTATCACAATATTGATGTATTGCTTGGAATGATATTGGGATACCACGACAGCCCTGCAAAATCAAGAAGTGTTTTCCTGCCACTTTTGATGAGGGGCTGCTTATTAGGTTGGGATGCACTTAGTGAGCACCGAAGTTTTGAAGAGATGTTCCCTGTAGTTCATGTGGACTCTCAGTTCTTCTTTCCTGCTGGTCCCTTTCTCATTCAACACTTGCCCTCCTGCTAGGATGTGAATACTAGAAATGCTCCATGATGCCACATTTTGAGTGTACATACATTCTTCAGTCTCTGCTATGTCTATAAGCAATGCTTTCAGATGTCTATAGGATGGAGAGCTAGAAAATATGTAACTTGTAAGAGTTCACTTTGCCCTCGGATATTTGTAGGAATATAACTGTCCCAGGCAAGATAGTCTGCGTCTTGCATGCCTCTGTGTCATCTCCTGTGTCTGCCTTGGCAAATTTTAGTCATGATCCAGCACTTAATATCAGGCTTTTCAATCCCTGCTTGGGACATGTATGAGGTGTCCTTATTTTTGTAGGTGCTGATATGCCTCAGCACTCGCTGACATCATCCTGGTGCTCAAAGACAGTAGAAGCTCCCAGAGCAGGCTGCTGAAGTGGAAGGAGGATCTTGCTTTTAAACATCTACTTTTAATTCTTGGCTACCTCAGTGTCAAGGAAACCACCTCCTACTCAAATCTGTGATGTGATTCTATCTAAGACGTTATCGCGTTGCCTGTTTTAGCCCCGAGTTTGTGGTGTAACGCTCGCTTTATGTTCCTCACTAGATAATCTCTACAGTGTCCGGTCTGAAATGCCTGTGTTTCCTGGGTGAAAGCAAAGCCTGCATTTTTAAGAATGCTTCTCTGAAGACACCTTGTCACTGTAACTTTTACTTCAGCAGTCTTTTCAGAAAGCGCTCTGATTTTGCCTGTAAGGCGTATGTGTTTATCAGTCATTGCACCAAGCAGCTGTAGCTATAGCAAGGTAGCTAGTCTTTTCAGGCAACAAAACCTTCATTTAAATTGTGTTCTGGACCATTGCTTTACTTACTAAGCAGTGCTCAACATGGGATTTTTTCGTACCCTGTGTGAAACCTCTGTTTTCCCCTGGCAGAGAAATGAGGACTAAACCATTTTTAAATGGCCTTTTTCTTTCTGTCTTCATTTTTCCTTTTTTTCCTTCTTTTTTTAAACTTCTGGTGTCTGCTTCTTCAGACTGACTCCCACCCAAGAGAGATACTGCTGCATCTGCAAGGGGGTTCCCGCAGTAGCCAATGGAGTACTACTGTTGTCTCCTTTGTGATGGGAGGATGCTCGAGAATCTCAGATGTGGCATCTTCTCTAAAGATATTCCAAAATCTCGGATATGGTATCTTTTAAAAAACATTCCTGTGCTTCAGCATCAAGTTTCTACTAATTGCGTTGTATGTCTGTGCCAGAGGTGGCATTTCAGGCTGAACAAAGTTGTGTACACAGGTGAAGACTTGAAATCTGTGAACACTCCTAATATTGGATTATGAAAACAGTCAAAAATTAAAATCAAGACCCTTTCATTTGAGACTTGACAGCTTTCAGTTTCAAGGGTATGAAATAGATACTATTCTGCAGGAAGCAAAGCAGTGTTTGGAAGCTGTCCTAATTAGGCAACATGAAGTTATATATTTCATTTAAATGCTTAATAGTAATAAAGTTTTACAGAGCGTCCATTGATGTATGGCCTCACACTACCAGGATTTTATTATTATTTTTTCTTTCAAAGTACCTTAGTCAACATATGAGTAATTACATAGGAATTATTTTGGTGGTTACAAACCTAACGCTTCAGCAAGCTGTAGCACAACTCTAATTCATTGCAGTGGATACCTGACAAGGAACATTTTTGAAATATTTTGTTCAATGTTTTGAGTAGGTTGGATCATAGCTTTGCTACTATTAATTGTAATAGCTTTACTGACTTGATTGCAGTTGCATTGATTTATACCAGGTAAAGTCATTGATTTTGAGCTTCGCAATGGAGCTATGTGTTTCTAAAACTTAAAGTGAAATGTCATAAATACAAAGGATCATCAGGAATGCTTTGTTACAGCAATGCAAAGTTAAAATGAAGTGAAATAGAACTCTGTGCTTTTGTAAAAGTGGTGCTTAAAATGTAATCAAGAATCACCGTACTATAAAGTCCTGCACAAAGGTGCCAGCGCGGAATAGTGCTGTTCTGAAAAGAGGTCTGGTCTAAACCTGGCACCTTTGGTTTTATACCAATGACAAGTACTTTGCTTGTAACAGTCATCTCATACAATTCATATGTATGAATTTTTACATTAGGTCCCTTTCCCACTCTGCAGGAGCCAAGTATCTAGTTACAGAGGTAAGGATGCTGAATGAATGGACACTTCAAAATTAGAGCCATAGAAACATTCTGACTAATGCAGTCTTAGTGCATCCCTTTATTATGTGCAGACACATATATGGAATAAATATCATGAAATGGGGAACAGATGCAGTTCTGTGGTTTTGCTTTGGGTTTGTTTTTTTTTTTTGCTAAGCTTGGTAGAGTGAAGAAGAGATATCTAAGAATTTCACCTATACTCGAGACTTACATACCTACATCTGTATGTTTGGGTGTGTTCATACAGAGATTTTGTTTATGAAATGTTGGTGCTGATGCATAGAGTTTTCTAAAGTTTGTTGCTAGAAAGATTTTTATCCCTATTGATTTCCTGATTCTTTTCTGAGTTCTTCAGGTACAGTGATGGATAGTAAGAACAAAATACTTGTGCATGGGCCTGCAGTTTTAAAGTTTGAACTGAGTTGCTTTGTTAGCCTAACACTAAAATAGAACAACCACATTTTCAGATATACTGAGCAACCACAGGTTTTATTAGAGTTGGTACCAGTCCTTGCTTCTTTATTGTAGCAGCCTGTTCATATTCTGAAGTTGCTGATCCCAAGCCTTAATGAGAAATTCTTTCACTGCCCTCAGAGGGCAGACGAGAAGTGTCACTGTGCTGCAGAAGTGCTGTTTGCAGCTTTCTTGGGGATGTCAGCATTTTCCTTCAAGCAAGGAGTTAGGGGTACATTAGAGATAAGTACACTAGGTAGTGTGGGGCTGATCTAGGTTAGATGGGGAATTTAGCTCAAACGACTAGCACCAGGAGCTATTGATTGTGGGGGTTTTTGTTTGTTTTTCTTCTTGTGGTTTTTTTGGTTGGGTTTTTTTGGTTGCCTTTTTTTTTTTTTTAATGTACAGGGTGTGTTGTGTGGGAGGACACCAGGAGAAAAGAGAATCATTAAGCAGAAGCGATAGCCTTGCTCTGTTTGATCCGTAGGTCTTGCTGTTTACCAGCCCTGCAGAGGCACTGCACTGCCTTGCTGTCACAAACCAAGCCTTGGCTTAAGCCTGTGAGAATAAGGGAGGGACCCGAGCCCAGTTTTTGATGTTCTGCATGGGTGGGTACCCTGAATACTTAAATGCATTCCAGTGACAGCTAACCTTGTAAGATTTTCAATGGCTCCTGGTTGTTTTTTTTTTTTTTCTTTTTTTTCCTCTTTTTTTTCTTTTTTTATTCCCTTTTAAAATTTTTTCTTGTATTTCTTTTTTCATTTTTTTTTCTCTTCTATTTTTAATCTTTTTTCTCTTCTGTTCCAAAGACTGCTGGGGGAAAGGAAAAAAAAATAGCACCTATCTCTTTGAATAAGTTTCACTATTGCAGAGAGTTGAGGAGGAATTCAGGGATCACGTTAACTCCTTTTCTTTCACGCTGCCTTCACATGTATATATTACTGGCTGACATATAGTCATTTCAAAATGGTACAAATTCCTATTGCTTCCTTCAAAGAGTACAGGTTTTTGTTGTGGAGGAGTTGTGGGTTTTTTAGGTTTGTTTTTGTGGTTTTTTTCCCCAGCAAGATGTGTGCTGCAAGTTTTGTAACTGGAAATATCTGACATGTAATGTGGTTTCTTATTTCCCACTTTTGCCTGTGTTTTCTTCTGCATCTTTTGGTTTGGTTTTTTTCCTCTTCATTTTTCTGCAGTAACAAAAGGCTTTGGGAGTCTATCCTGAATGACTTTTTATATTAGGTCTATCTGGAGGTACACAAATCTGGTCTATAATCCTGTAGTAGGTGGCTTATGCAGAGTATCCAGAGAACAGTTGTTTTTGTTTCCAACACACCGTAGACTGCTATATTGGACATTGAAACTCAGGTTGACCTCAGTGGGACTGTGTGTGATCTGAGATGTTATTCTTTTGGATTTGGGATATTGCAGTCAAGGCCTTTAATTATTTGGAAATGTGGTGTATATATCGCACTTCCTTCTGAGAGAAATTATGACGTTGACTACTGCGCTTGCAACTCCGACAGCACAGACTTCTTCAAGAAAATGTCATTTTGGATTATCTTAAATGGAGGCAGGTGTGTGGAGTGGCTGTGTTTCCCTTTCCTGTCTTTTCAGATTTTTTTTTTTTAAAGGACAGTAATGCTACAATTGCTGCTTTATTTGGTATGACTCCAAAATGATGCATGTCTCGCTGTGTAAAATTCATCCTGATGGGTATTTGAAATATAGTGATTACACTGCATAGAGTGATAACTTGTGACCTTTCGACAAGCTATCTGCAATTATAATTGTAATGCACTTTAGAGATCTCCTTAAGTGGGTCAACAATTTGCAATGAGTCTTTCAAAAGTCTATGCAATGCACTTCAGTTGTGGGAGTGGCGAGCACTTCTCTATATAACATAGAATCATGGAATGTTCTAGGCTGGAAGGGACCTCTAGAGGTCATTTGGTCCAACCTCCCTACACTGGAAGGTCACTATAAGGTCCCCCTGGAGCCTTCTCCTCTCCAGGCTGAACAGCCCCAACTCTCTCAGCCTGTCTTCATATAAGAGAAGCTCCATTCCCCTGATCATTTTGATGGCCCTCCCCTGGACGCACTCCAATATGTCCACATCCTTCTTGTGCTGGGGGTTGGATGCAATACTCCCAAGTGAGGTCTCCCCAGGGCAGAGTAGAGGGGCAGAATCACCTCTCTTGATCTGCTGGCCACAGTTCTTTTGATGCAGCCCAGGATGTGATTGGCCTTCTGGACTGCCATTGCACACTGGTGGCTCATATCCAGTTTTTCATCCACTAGCACTCCCAAGTCCCTTTCCACAGGGCTGCTCTGCCAGCCTGTACTGATAATGCTGGTTGCCCCAGCCCAGCTGCAGGGTGCTGCACTTGGCCTTGTTGAACCTCATAAGGTTCATCTGGGCCTACCTTTCCAGCCTGTCCACGTCCCTCTGGATGGCATCCCATCCCTCAGGCATATCACCTGCACCCCCCAGCTTGGTATCATCCTCAAACTTGCTGAGGGTGCCCTCAATGCCACTGTCAATATCACTAATGAAGATTAATGAAGATTGATGAAGTGATCCTTGACTGTGCAAGCTTGCAATTCCCAAAGATACTTTCCTTCCTTTCTCAACACAAGCAGCCACCCTGTAAGACCATAATGAACTATCTTTTGAGGTCCACAGGGTTTAGCTTCACATTTAACATTTCTCCTTCTGTTACAAAAGACTACCTGTGCAGTGTCTCTGATTGCTCTCTGGAGGCCTTTATATGAATGGCAATACAGGCCTCCACTGGAAGTACATAACCTCTGTTAATGAGCTCATGTCTATGAAAAAGAGAAGAAGTTCTAAAGACTGAAACATTAAACTTCTTACTAACAAATTTATTCAGAGGTAACCCAGATGAAATGGCTGCATATCAGCTTATCCAAGGATCAGCATCTTCTGCATTTTTTGATTTATCACTTGTCTTGAAACAGTGTTCAGTGGTCCTAGCCCAGAACATGGATTTCTTAGTTGAGACTGCCCTTGGCTTAAAAAACTTATAGACTAAGTTTGGATGGTACACAGTGCAAGAAAGCCACTAGAGAGGCCTAGTAAGATAACCCTGCTGAAACTCTATAACTTGAAAAATAAAGAACCGTTTCTGCATTCCTCATGAGCAGGGCTCTTCAGAATCTCGCCAGCCAGTGTTATTGCTCTTTCCCTCTTCCTAACTACAGGATTGGCTGTAGATGCCTGAAAATTGGCTTAGGGTGAAGATATTTTCCTCCTGTACCTTTCTCTCAAACAAAACACACACCTGGCTAAAACTCCCTCCCAAATACGTACTAAACAGAGTAAAAAATTCATTCTCTTACTGTTCTCTGAAAGCTACCAAGGGGCTACCTGGCTTGATGCAGCTTGACTTTTTAATGGAGAGTGTCTGTAAGATACAATCCTCGCACATCATTAAGAAACTCTAGTGGCTGATCATTCTTCAACCAGCAGTCCACCAGCTTAGGTGAAATTTCTTATCTCTCATTGTCTGCTACTTCCTACAAAGTGGACCAGAACAGATGACTGAGTGTTACTAAATTTTAATGCAAAATATTATATATTTAGACAAACAGTTCAACAGAGCTTGCTTGTTACATTAAAGGAACTCTGCTGAAATATTTTGTTCAGCATTTCAACAGTCCTTTTCTTGACCTTTCTTAAGCATGCTTCAAGAAACATCAATGTTTCCCTGGCAAACAACTCACTCCAGGCCTGCAGGAGAGAACACAATTCAGCCCTGTTCATCACATTCACCTTAACAATAAATCTGTGTTATTTCATAAAGCATTTCTGAAGCCATTTCCATGGATTAATTTATCCTCCAACTACTCCATGGCAACACTAGGTGACAAAAAATAACTATATTTTAATGGTGGCCAGTATAGCCAATGACACAGCTTCAGAAAATTCCATGTCAGCAAAGCATATACTGATTTTTTCAAAGCATTTTGGCCTAATAGAGTCATAACTGTGTACCAGGAGTAGTATTTTTGTTGTTCTGTTATAGTTTGTATGTTTGCCTCCCTACATCTACCTGTCTTCAGTCTTCTAGTTTATACTGCTAACTGTTTGAGATCTGAACCATCCATTTATACCCTACCACAGCACAGTCATGTTCAAGACCAGGATGCTTAGGTACATACATTTATTTAACTAAAAGCAGCTGAAAAAATGTGCCATGTTCCTGGAACATCCTAAAAGAGAATAGGAGAGTATTAAAGAATTGTTATGGCTGCCAGTGAAAAATCAGTCCGTTAAAAAGTGCATTAAAGACATCCTTTAAAATGCAGTTAGAAGTTGCCTAACAGCCAACCATCCCCTCTGTGTTTGCCTAAAGGAAAACTACTAATTGTGACATATATGTAAAAGCTTATAAGCGTATCGTCATATAAGCTTTCATTGTATCATTACTGCTCAACCTCTAGAAGGGACAGAATGACTTTTGTACATTGAAACAACACTGACATATGATGACCTACACTTAAAGTTGCTTCCTTGCCATGACAAAAACAGCCTCTAAATGGTTTACCCTTATGCACAGCATGGTGTCTCTGTAATACATCAGCGTTCCAGGCTTAAGTATATCTTCCTATTAAGTTCATTAAAGCTGTGTAGGTTTAAGTTCACAATATGCTAATGGAAAGACATTTGCTGTTATTAACCATAAAACATTGAATTGATCAGAACTGATGATATTTTTATGGAAATCATTTTGGTAAAATTACAAGAAATTTCCTGCTGCTGTTTGGATAATATTTAGAATATCTATATCATTCCTTTCTAAACTATAAGTAAACAGGGAATTATTTGGCTGGGATCATTGAGGATGTGGGAAAGGGTCAATGTAAAATGCTACACTCTTGTTGGAAGGGAAAGGACATGGTCAGACTTGTAGGAGCAAGTGAAGTTCCCAGGCTACAGTTCCACTAAACACAGAGAAACAATCAAGTGGTTAAACACTTGTTTTTAATTTTTTTATCTGTGTTGTAGCTTACACTCCAACAACACATGAATACAGCTAGAATGAAAGCCTGAGGCAGTGCAAGTTATAGAACTAGACATATTAGGTGAGTTTATGCCATTTCAGTGGTAGATTAATAAAAAATAAATATTCCTATGATTGTTTTGATGCACAGTATGGTAACAAGGTCCCATCTCCCCTTCTTTTCCCAGTATTAGTTTGGAAGTTCTGTGAATTTCTGCTCCTTGTTCCAGCAGAAGGCAGAGCATGAAGAGCTGTAGAGAGATGCTCATTTAGAATATCATCAATTTTATAATTTCCACAAAAGAATCAAAGTTTGCATGAGTTCTGTAGAAAGATCCTATTTGGACTGCTGAATCTCTTTCTGACAGAGCTGATCTGGTCATACGGTTTAAATTTTATATGTGAGATCACATTGTCAGCAACACGGGAGCACCAGGTTGGAGAAAGATGACAAAATGTTTGGAGGTCTGTTTGGTAACTAGTAAGTGATTATGACTCTTCAGCCTAGAGAACAGACAGCAATGATGAAAGTCTGTAAAATCATAAGCAATACAGGGAAAGTGAAAAAGTAGTGATTGTTCACCCTCTCTTGAAGAAAAAGAGGACATAATGTGAAAGTATCAGGAAGCAAGCCCAGAGAAAACTCTTTCACACAGCATGTTGTTAAGCTGTAGGACTACTCCCTGCAGGATGTGAGGGATCTGGCTTCAGGAAGAAGCTGGACCAGTTCATGAATGAAAAATCCATTGAGGGCAATTAAGTACAAAAATGCTAAGTCTGGTATATAACATCACTGAATTACAAATTATTGGCAGCTGGGATAGTATTCTGGGAAAGTATCCCTGAATGTTTTCCCTAGCTCTTCCATGGGGATCTACAACAGGGCTAGACTGACCTTTGGTGTGAGATGGTGTAGTTACTCTTGTGTACATACATCACAGAATTAGTTTAGACACAAAGAAAAAAGTGCTCAGTTTTAAAAATGATTGTAAAACTCTATATTTCAGGATGTCTCTCTTGTGTTCTGCTTCAGAAAACTTGTCAAGCCTGCAGGCAGCTTTCTGTATACATTTAACTCCATTGAAACTAATGCCAAATTTAAAGCTCATGTTTAAGCTAAACTGGAATGTATACTCTGGTCTCAAAGTCACAAGTGGTAGTATCTGTGTTGGAAAATACCATTTTCTACATGAATGCTTTCAGGGCTGTCTTGTATTCATCATATAAATTAAAATGTGACTGAGAATTGTTCTTTCAAGGGCCTTACTTCAGCCCTGCATATTTGTTTTCAAACTTAGAAAGCTATTTTAAACAATGAAACTGGAAGATAATGTGGTTAATGGTTGGGTTATGTCAATGTCCCCGACAAAGCTTCTCAGGTGAAAAAGCACTAGTGGGTTTCTCTAACTGAAAACTCTGCTATGAAGCCCTGTGAAATTCATAATCAAACAGACTTTTCACACCTGTTCGGAAAAGGTAAAAACCACCAAGGAACCATCTGGGTGTCAGAAGCAGCATCTGGAGTTGTGTAGACTGCTGATTCACCACCCAGTTAGGAAGCAGAGTGTTATTTTTTCCCTAGGCTACTAACCTATGTTCCGCCACTCCTTTCTTGTGCAGTTGAGACATTAGTCTATCATTGCCCTCTGCTATATCTACCAGGAAGAGGACAGTGAAATGTGCAATGACCTGGGTACGGTATTACTAACTGAAGATGGTGGTAAACAGCCAGGCTGTTATAGCTGGAATCTGAAGCCTTTCCTTTCCCCTGAAGCCAGAATTACTTGTCTTTGGGACAAGGGTGAGCAAACAGTTTCATTTAAAAAAAAAAAAAAAAGTAAATGCTTTTTATTATTATTTTATTTATTTACTTATTTTATACACTTTACACAATAGCAACCTGTATTTCATATGCTTTTTATCTCCCTTCAATTGAGATGTTGACACTTTTGATTAAATCTTTGATTAACCCAAACCTGAACCCATTTTCTCAAGCACGGAACAAGGAAACAGTCTCTCTCTCTTTTTTTTTTCCATACCTTTTTGGATGGCTGGTAATTTTCTATGTCATTACTGTAATATTTTTTAGCATGTGCAATCTTGCAATATCACCTCAAGCTTTTAATTCCACCCAGGAAAATAGATTCAACTCAGTGCAAATTATGCCAGATAATATTGCTTTTCATACAGGATAAAAGAATAGCAAGTGCAAACAACAAGAACTTAGATTGTTTATTTAACCCTACACAATGTTTAAGTCTACAGTGCTCACTGTAAAGGGATCCCGCAGATAAAAACATCATTGTTGATAGAAGACATCAAATTTGAGAAAAAGTTAGTCAATCAATGCTGTCAATGCAGAGTTATTTGGAAAGTGTCACCTAATAAACTATCTAATATAAAGGTCTCTAAGTTGGGTGCCTAACCTCATTGTGGAGAAGTGGAAGTTAGGAATCTACCTCTCCTAACACTGTCTTGGGAATTCCAGATTCTAGGAGGGAGTTAAACAAGCATTAGAGGTTGTCCTTGAACCTTATGTAAGTAGGGATACATGCGTTGGGATCTACAATGTAAGATATGGTATTCTTACATTCTTACAGTGTAATAATGGTGTTGAGGGATTGGTTTAGGGGAGAACTTTGTAGAGTAGGGTTGTTGGTTGGACTAGATGATCTCAAGGGTCTTTTCCAACCTGAATGATTCTATGATTCTATATTCTGCTGTGAAGTAATAACCAAAAGAGCATTTAACATTGGAGTATTAATCCACTTGCTGTTGTTATAAATCTACCACCCATTGTCATCAATCCAATCTTTGATTAGTTATTATTACTCCATCACTATTCCAATTTCTATAGTGATGGGCTGTCTCATGAAGCCTTCAAAGTCAGGTGGTTTCTGGAACATCACTGTAAGTTATCACAGACAAGATTCAATACACCAGAGACATTGAGGATGATATGTATAGGATTGTTATGATATAATGTATTCAGCTGCATATTTTGTACTTGTCAGAGTAGATGAATTAATAATGATCCTGTCTGGCCTATTTGCAATAGCATCTCTGTGGAACAATCTTCATGCAATTTCACTCATTCAACTCTAAACTTCAGGCAGCCAACACTGTGATTTATGCCGTTGCTTTTATTTTCTTCTAGGTATTTTTAGAGCAAATAGTGCTGCTTTTGTTGTTTTACTGTTTGTTTGGTGTTGTTTTTTTTCAAAAAAGGCTTTTGTTTGCATACTGGGGAAAAAAAAAAGCTCTGCTTGCATCTTTTCCCTGCAGAACCAGTCATACTGTGTTGTAATAATAACCAAATCCCTCCCCACATCAATGTCACAATGTTTGTTTTAGCAATCTTAAGTTCAGTTGCCAGCTGTTCTGTACGTTGGATTTTATTGCAGGAAGTATAAATTCCCCTTGGTTTGGCTGGAGGTGCTTTTAGAAGCCTTTGAGTGAGGGGGAAAGGGTAATGGAGAAGGGAGGGGAAAGGAGAGAACAGCATGTCTATTTTCATTGGGGCGGGGTGACAATCAGTTAAGGACTATTAAGCTTGATGGCCTTGATGTTATAGCATTGCATCTCTTTTTACCATTTCTTAATCACTACAGAGTAATAACATCTTTAAAATTTATTGGGACAATTAGAAGAAAGCACAGTTCCTTTGACCCTAGCTGTTTCAAAGACTTCTATGTCTTTCTTTTCTCTCTCCCTCTCCCTCTTCTTTTTTCTCTCTCTTTTTTTTTTCTTTTTTTTTTTTTTTAAAGAAAGAATAATCACTGGACTGAACTTCTCAAGCAGTTTCTACCTTCAGACTTATGTCAATTTCTAAGTTGCTGATAATACAATAACTAAACTCAGAAAGAAAAAAGGAGGAACGTATTCATGAATAATGTAACTACCTTCAAGAACTCAAACTTGTGCTATGAACGATCAACTCACTTGGACACAGAAGAAAAGTCCCTTCAGTTCTTTGCCTCAAATTTGACCCAAATACTTTTTGAAGAGGTTGGAAGAAAGGCGGGTCGTTTAGTTAACACTTCCCTTTGTTTACACTCCTAGTGGCACTTGGAGTCAAGTGGTACGGAAACACAATAACAGAGTTTGCTTCTTGTCTTTTATCACACCAAGTGTACTGTCCCATGTCTGTTTTCATCTCATGTCCTTGCTCCAATTCAGCTTTTCTCCTCTTCAGTCTGTTCCGTTCTATTTTGGTAGAAATAAGCGAATTTTGTGCCTCTGAATTTCTCTCTCAATTTTCTCACCACTCCCCCCCAACCCCCATGTCCCATGTCAAAAAAATGGCCAGTATTCATTTGGGCTGTGTTCCTCACACTAAAAGATACTTCACTTCTCTGCTCTGGTACTAATATGGAAACAATTGCATCTGTCCTCTGGTTTATGATCATTTGTACATTGATCGTTTATAGCTTCAATGTCAGGGAGAGGGAGGATTTAAAGAGAAGTGAAATTCGTAGTTCAGAACATTAAACACCTAAATGAGACACCTAACCTGTGAATGTAGTCAACACTGCTTCGCTGCATAGCTCTCTGAAAGAGATATTTATCTCCAGAAGACTACGCAGCCCAGCTAAAACTTAATCTAAATTGCAACTACTATATCTTTCTGCCATCTATATAAAATGCCTACAGAAAAAGAAAAGACTGTATTTGAACTCAGATATCCCAAAGACAAAGACTTGGGCACATGCCAAACTGATGTACTAAAAAATGTGCCAATATGCAGTTTTTGTTCAAAGAGAAACATAAGGCATCCTGGACAACCTTCATGGCTTCAAAGCAGACAAGTGAACTTTGAGTTCCCACCCTCCACTTGAGTGTCCTGACTGGTGGGTTAGGGCATCACCCCCTCTTTTAGGGGGTTCTATTTTGAGTAATAAATTTCAAATAGGCCAGAGTGAGACTGACTGCACAGCCTCACTTATCACCTGGCACTAGGAGACCCTGTGAATTTGTTCGTTCACAGGGAGACCCTGGTGAGTTCCTGCATCAGATCAGAAGTAGTGTCCTGGTGAAAGTGGTCATTCCTTGAATGTGGTTGATGTTGATGGAATGATTTTGTCTCGCTCTGCAGTATGCTATGAAAAGTATATCCTGAAGCAGTATGGAAACCAATGTTGAATATCAGCATTTTCCTAAATACAGTTCTTCATTTCTAGTCAGCTTTGTTCTCATGTTTCTTCCTTAATCACTATACTAGCTTTCTTCCATTGCTGTCCCAGAAGTGGTATTATGTGGCTATCATCCTTTTATGACCTTAATGATTGAAATAATATCATACCATATGTTTTGAGAAATATAACATATTTTCATAATATAATACATATTGTCTAATCTTCTAGTTATGATCACATGGAGACCCAGTTTATTATCCACTTCCAAAGTAAATCTAAGCAGCAACATGAACTGACACATTACATAAACTGAAGCCTAAGTAGTTCACAGTACAGAGCTTGAAGAACTGAAGCTTTTCCTGAGGTCCTTTTGAAAGGTCTAGTTCCATACTATAAGATCAGGATTCACGTAAAAACATTTCAAGATCTATATACTCCTTCAGAAGTCTATGTAGCTTACAAGTATCTTGAAGTTGAGCAAGCACTGGTCTAACATGGCATCTTCCATTCTTTGTTTCTCCTTCATGTGCCCAGATATTGTACCACCTGATAATCTACCTGCAGCTATTTTAGATTAGAAGTTAATGTCATAGTTTGGCAACAAAAGGTCCAACAATATTTTATTCTTCTTTTCCTCTCTCATTTTGAAGACTATAAATTCATCTTCCTCTACTGAAATTAATATGTAGGAAGAATGTCACAAAAAATTGCTGAAATATTTCTCTCTTCAAAAAAGAAACTATTAAGAATTTTGAACTGCAAGATGTGACAATTTTGAGTTGCTCTAATTTCAACTTCATTTTCCTTCCTCTCAGAAGATTCACACTTTTCTGGCGTAAGTCAAGATCCAGTTCAGTTACTTAGGTGCTATGGATTCAATAAGGCCGTGTAAACAGATGCTATGGAGATGGCATATAGAGAGCTGGTAGATCAGTAGTATAGACAGGCATATTTACAGTAATTATGTAGGAAACACATATATGTGTCCGTGTATGTTTATTTATATACAATGTGAACAGTATTTTATGATTGTTATGCTTTATTGAGCCCATTGATTACATTTGCATAATGTCATCAAATATCCCCACAGAGGCTGTTCTGCATCAATATTGTTATAGGTCTAAATCACCAATGGCTAAGACTTTACAGCCAGAGTGAATAGCTCCCTTTTAAAATATGCTATAAAGAAACAAAACTAAACCATGAAAAACCCCAAGATCTAGCTGCCTTACAAAATTAGTAGCTTGGTTACTGCTGAGAGCTGAAGTCTGTCTAGTTGTGCAGGCAAAAAAGTTAATAGGAAAGAGGGAAAAAAGTACTGTTTATAAACAGTTGTGAAATCCTGGAAGACCACTGAAGATCTCTTCAGTGTTCATTCAGAAATAAAAGAAAAAGCAAGATGCTTGAAGCAAAGCCAAAGCTTCCATGAGCATGGAAATGAACTCAAAGGCCATGATATCAAAAGAGCAGAGTGTACAAACGGAGATTGAAAAAAAAATCTGTCTAACAGTAGCAGTACAAAACTGTTGAGTTTACTTAATTCACCAGAAATCATGCATGTGCAAAATCTCAAGACCCTGAGCACGCCCCCTTTCTGGAGTTAAGGAGCTCATCTGGCTGAGTCTACTTTTGTTGGTGAGAGTTGTTGTGAAGAAAGCTAGCTGAGAAAAGGTATAAGATCAGGCAGAGACATAGCTGTGATGCACCTGTAAAGTAGCACAGGCAAGGACCAGCAGTAAAGCCTCATATTAAAAGCAAATCCCAAGGAAAAGGAGAGACAGACTATCACTTCTACCTCTGGAGAGGTGTGCTCAGGGCCCTGACACTAAGGGGAAAACAACATGAAGAATATAAATGACTACTTGTACTATCAACCCTTGGTCCACACTCAGAAATGTTGAACTAAGCTTGTATATGGTGGTTGGTGAGCTTTACATTAAAAATGGTAGGGCTATTCCCAGCTTTGAATCTTTTAATTTTCAATATCTGAAGCTGAGAAGGGTGGTAAGCAGTACTACTTTTAGAGAAGTGGTCCAAAATGTTGCAAAAGACAGAATTTCCAGTGAAAAGACAAAGCGTTGCAGCTTCTGTAAAATGAGTTAAATAGTGGGCATTTGCACATCTGCAGAAGCCAGAGCCATTTTTTTTGGCCATTTGCTGAAATCACATTCATGGCTCTGATCTGTCCTTCCAGGGGAGTGGTGGGTTTCAAGTAATGATGCCAGTGACTATTCCTGTACTGCATAACATCACTTTAAAATAAATGAGACCTACACACATGTTGCACGAGACATCTGTCTCTAGCATTTTGTACAGTGCTTAAAACTCTATTTTCTGCACCTTGAAAGTCAGAAAACATGGAAGAAAATTATCAATTTTAATCTAAACACGTAAGTTAATATGTAAAACTATGTGTGTGTTTATGGATTCAAATGTGTATGTTTTATGCATTTTATGGGGTGTAGAGGACTAGCTGTTTGAAAATACATAGTCAACTCCACCTGACATTTCATACTTTAAGTCTCTGTTTTCAGTACTTTAGCTTTGCCAAGGGTAAGGAATTTAAGTTTCTAGACAATTCTCTCTTTCATGAGATTCTTTTTGTGAATATGTCTGAGAAGGATTTACTTATAAGTTCCAGCAAAATGTGATACAGTGGTTTTTGTGAAATAGATTAGGGGAAATCTATGCAGCTTCGCCCCTGTTGAACCATGTTTTATGGAAACCATGTCTTGAAGTAAGTGTTTCAAAATCAGCAGTTTGGGAGCTTTGTTAGTGATAGACCTCTTGCTGCTGTCATGTTGAAAATCCCAGCATAAGTAGCTAAGCTATAAATAAATAAATAAAAACTCTTAGTTAACAGATGCTCTGTATATTATTTTGGGCAAGTGACCTTCCAAAGCCTCTCTCCTCACTGAGCCCATGCTACGCTGTTGCAGCAGGATCTGAGTACACCTCTGCAAGCAACTTCTGCTCCAGATTCCTTTGTTGGTGTGTATCAGCTGAGAGCAGTGATCCTCCTTCCTCTGTTCTCATACCCAAATCCTGATGGTGGTGATGGGGTAGAGTATCTTCCTTCAGTTTCAGATGGGATGAAAACCAGACCAACAGAGAAAAGATGGCAGCATGCTACTACGAGAAATGTCTCTGGATGTAACAATACAACTCGTACAGTGACTGAATTAGGCTGACAAATGAATTTAATTTTTTGTCTGGGTTTTTTTTTGCTAGGACTTCAGCTGTTCCTCTCTAAGTATTTTACTGTTCTTCTTACTGACCATGAAGTACTGCAGTATGTCATCACCATTCTCAGATGTAAAGAAACTTGTGATGCTGCTTTCTGCTAGGTAAATGATCCAGGGGACCATAGGATAAGTGAGCTGATTAGTCCTGAATTTTATTTAAAGAGCCAACAGGGCTTGTTAAGAGGTTGTTAAGTAAGAGTGGATGAAATGATGAATAGACCACTGCTGTGGTCCAGCCTGCCTTACGGTCCAGATGAGGAGTGCCTCACAGTGCCTGAGTGCTTTACAGCTACCTTCTGCCTACAACTTAGGCTTTCCTTTCATGGAAACCAGGGTGGAAGCTGAAGAAGAGGGTGCAAAAAGCTAATATTCTCTGTTGTGTCATCTCAGTTTGGAGTTAGAGCATGGATGAGGTGTATGTCTGGACCA
The DNA here is from genome assembly GCA_033124195.1 of Coracias cyanogaster. NCBI lineage: Eukaryota > Metazoa > Chordata > Aves > Coraciiformes > Coraciidae > Coracias > Coracias cyanogaster. The sequence goes on along the minus strand of JAVSBS010002528.1, from coordinate 126,581 downwards.
CAGATGTGCTCCTGCATCTGAATGAAACCAATGTTCCTCGGAGAGATCCGAAACTGAAACTGGTTTTCAGAGACTGGGAGAGACGGTGCATAAAATAATAGCTGGAGGCTAATTAGTCATTATGACTGTTGACACTCTTTCTATCTGCAGATGAATAATAACAGCTTCTTCTCCAAACAGCTCTTTAGTGAAGTAAAGTTTGCAGCCTTGTTTCATTTGCTATTTAGTCTAGGTGTTCAAAGGATCTCAATCCACAACTTGGAATACTCCTAAAACCCATCACAAACATACACTGTTCCAATGTCTGGGAACAAATCAGATAAAAGCCAGAGAAGCTGTATTTGGAGCAGTGTTGGAAGATGGTGTGCTAAACAAAGTGTGAAAGCAGACACTGATTAGTGAGGTTGAAGGGAGCAAATGCAAGATTGGGGTTCAGTTAATATAATTGCTCTTGTTCTGTAATTAAAGGCTATTTGATAGCGTGTGAACATGCAGTTTTACACAAGTTGTATATTAATCCTTAATGATGGCATTTCCTAGCAAATGATTACATGATCTTACCACCTTATTGCTCTTTAAACCAAAGTGTAGGATTTAATGTATTTATACACTCCAAAATATCCACATACCTAGCTAGTCCTCTGCCTGTGGACAACGTACAGATAGGAAGTATTAATGACCTATAAATAAATAAAAATTGTGGAAAATAAAATATATTCAAACATTTAAAAGGAGATCAAAATAGTAGTTGAAAAACCACAAAACATCATGAACCAGAAATAAAGATGAGATGAACAGTGTGTATGACAATATAAAAGGACGCCTATGAGAGTTCAAGCAGCTGATGACTTTCAGTCAGGAAGGAAGGCAAAAAGGATTTTGAATAAAGAAGTTTAATTACTAATGTGATAATGGTACATTAATAGCACAGAAAAACAAATGACATAATGGAAATTGTTTTCTAAATTAAAGTTTGTTATCCTATTGTTTACTTGCTTGTACATGACACTGAAGGTGTCTGGTTAACAACAGGATATGGACCCATGCTTAAATCAAGCATGTGTTTAAGTGTTTTTCCTTGTCCTTGAGATAGTGCAAATGTGAACACACGATTATTCATCTCACCATGGAGAACAAGTACTGCTTACAAAGGCTGGGGTTCAAACAGGTCAAAAGGAAGAGCAGTAGTAATTACTTGACTGGAATATGTATTATTTAAAAGAAAAAAAAATGTAGCACTTATTTTTCTTCCCCAAAATTGATGAAAAACAAACACTCCAAGGAAAGACACATTTAGATGCTATGGAAGTATCAGAAGTATCAGAAGTAAAATTACGTTCTAAATGTAGTGAGACATGAAATGCAAAACCCCTATCTGTACAGTAAGCCCATAGTATTAAGAAGGTTATGTGGGGATTAGTTCCAGTGTAACTGCCATATGAAAATATATGATGACAGGTGTTTCTAAATTACTGTAACAAGGTGGAACCTTCTCTCACAGCCAAATATTTTGGCAATAAAAGAAACAGGATTTTAAGGATAAGAAGCTGCAGACAGCTGGAACAAAGAGAAATCTATCGAACAACATGTGGAAGCCTCTTCATATATTTATCATAGACCTGGGTGTTTTCCATAAACTCAGCCATGTATTGTTTAAAAGAAAAACAAAACCAGTTTATTTCTGCTGAAAAAATCCCCCCCTACTCTATTGAAACTTCTACCAGCACATTTCCTACCAGCTTTCCTGACATTACTTAACATTTCCATGTTGTCTGGCAAGGACATTAAAAAAAAAAAAAAGAAAAGGAAAAAACTTGAAACATGAGCTCTGCCTCAAATTTAAGAACTTTTCTAGATGCAGCAGCTTAAATCCAACTCTACAGATAAAGAGCATCCAGTGAGCAGCAAAGAACCATGCAAGACTTAATGTCTCACTGGGCTACTGTCCTGAAGGCATTTTCTACCTTTCAAATGCTCTAAGTTTCATGGATTAGAAGAGCCTGTGATGCTGGGCTGGTCCCTGGGAATGTGCCTTCCAGCACATCATCTCTAAACCTCCATTGTTGCTAGCAGATATAAGCTGGTTGCAGGGCCTTTCCACAACTGCTGCCTTTAGTATACTGTGAATACAAAATGTGCCAGTATGGTCAGAAGGTGACCAAACAGATGAATCTCTTTCACAGCATGAGGCTTAACACAGGTCATGTTGGTTGATATAAGAACCACGCAAGAAAATCTACAATCCAGCCTTATCTTATCCCTACTGCTAAAAGACCAATCAGTCAGTTTGGAAGAAAATAGGTCTGATTAAGCATTGGTACAATTCTTATAGCAAGCATTACAGTGAGGGTGCCTGTAATACACAGAAACATGCCCACATATATAGGCTACACCGACCTGTCTTTTATAACATCAAGTTCTATATCATCACCAAAGGACTGACCTTAAACAGGTACTGTTTAATCCTTGGGAATCCATAGAATGGGTTGGGTTGGAAGACACCTTTAAAGGTCATCTAGTCCAACCCCCCTGCAGTGAGCAGGGACTAGAGTAGATTGCTCAGAGTCCCATCCAATCTGACCTTGAATGTTTCCAGGGATGGGGCATCTACCACCTCTCTGGGCAACCTGTTCCAGTGTCTCACCACCCTCATGGTAAAA
>JAVSBS010002528.1:110707-123821 GCA_033124195.1 Coracias cyanogaster | reverse complement strand
TGAATGTTTCCAGGGATGGGGCATCTACCACCTCTCTGGGCAACCTGTTCCAGTGTCTCACCACCCTCATGGTAAAAAATTTCTTGCTTGTGTCTAGTCTGAATCTATTATCTTTTAGTTTAAAAACATTACCCCTTGTCCTGTTGCAACAGGCCATGCTAAAAAGTTTGTCCCTGTATTTCTTATAAGCTCCTTTAAGTATCGAAAAGTTACAATAAAGAAGCACCCCACTTTGCTAAACATTTTGGAGCTTCTGGAGCTTTCTGCAGGCTGAACAGCCTCAAGTCTTTCAACTTTTCCTCATAGGGGAGGTGTTCCATCCCTCTGACCTTTTTTGTGACCCTCTTCTGGACCCATTCTAACAAGTCCACACTCTTCTTATGTTGAGTACCCCAGAACTGGATGCAGTACTTCAAGAGTGGAGTAGAGCGAAGAACCACCTCCCTTGACTTGCTGGCTATGCTTCTTTTCATGCAGCCCAGGATATGATTGGCTTTCTGGGCTATATGTGCACATTGCCAGCTCATGCCTAGCTTTTCATCCAAGAGTACCCTCAAGACCTTCCCTGCAGAGCTGCCCTCAGTGAATTCGTCTCCCAGCCTCATTGATACCAGGGATTGCCCCAACCCAGGTGTAGGACCTTGCACTTGGCCTTGTTGAATTGCAATGATAATTTTTCCCCATCTAAGAGAGGATTATCCCACTTGTATGAAAGATTTCTTAAGTATAGATTTCAAGTGTTTCCAAACCAGAATATTTATGTTCACATGGCTCTCAGAAATCTGCAGAAAATAGTAGTTCAGAACTTCTTAGTGAGAGTTGAGTTTATGAATTTTCTCCATCATCTTCTTAGCTGACCTTTATCCAACAGAGATATCTCCCACCACCTTAATAATGCAATGACATAGGAATAAAAGTCCTTTGTTACATTAAAACATAGCAGGAAAAGGTGTCACTGTGTTTCCATGCTGCTGCACATTGTTGATGCAGTAACAACAATCACACAGTGTAACACACCCCACACTTAAAAAAATAGCTTTGAGAAAATTATTTCAGCAGAGCTCTAGTAGAGCACAGATACAGGTATCTGTTTTGGAGGTATTTACAACAGAAGAGCCCAAATTAACCTAGGCTGAAGAGCTTTGCTGAAGCCAGCAGAGACATCTGATTTACACTGCTTGAGTGTCTGCCTCACCAGTTTCGTTACACTTCCAGCACTTGTGCTTATACATGTAGGTTCTTTTGATTTTTAATGCTTGTTGGCATCACTAACCTCCTGCAGTTGAATAGTCAAATACTCTCCCAGTTATGCACTTAATCGTCTAAGTGGCATTTGCAGGGTTTTTAAGAGCATGTGCCAAGCAAAAGCACTTTCAATACCACAAGAAAGTGAGTTCCTATGGTCTCTTGGCTGGAAATGTATGCAGGGGCCTTGCGTGATGGCACTGCAGTCCACAAATACTGGCATCATTTGATTTTGTATGTGCCTAGGAATGCCTGCACTTCCTCTGCATTCAATTTTCCTGTCTCCAGCTTTATTTAGTCAGATGTTTCTCTTGTGCACCCAGTAAAACTCAACCACAAAAATGAGTAGTTGCTGTTTATAAAATCAGCACATTGTTATGTAATCCAGATGACAGGCGAAGTGTGAAAAGCTGTTAAAGACTTGACTATAACCACACTTCAGTTAGATCTAGACAGTTAAAATGTAGTGGCGTCTAGGTTTCCTGAAGAGCTGACTCTAGAAGTGGGAGGCCCACTTTACTCTCAGGGTGTAGGAAACAGAACAACTCTCACTGAAGTCTACACATTTATTCTGACTTTTCACCGGTCTTAATGAAGAATTAATTCTACTGGTGTAATAAAATATATTAGATGCTTTCATAAGTACTGCCTCTTGGGATAGGTAGTTTGATCTTACAGAACAACATGAATAAAAAATACATTGGGAAAATATTTAAAAGTACCATTTTTGCAACACCTTAACCTGTAAATTGAGAAAGTAACATAAAAGGGATCTCAAATACAAGAAGAACAATAATATTGTCCTTAGCAACTTTTCAAACACAACATTATTCTAGAACTTGCTCTTAAAATATTGAACTTCTGGGAAATTCCAGAATATTTCCATTCACTGAGAGAATGATCATACTGATAATACAGCAGTTTTGTTAACAGAAATATGATTGTATAAAACTCTTTCACCTCCATACTCTAACAGGAACAAAATGACAGCTTAGGCAGTCTGGCTGTTGGTTTTCAGGTCTGGCATTCTGACCAGGAGTAGCTGTTGCTAAATGTATATATGTTTTCTTGTTCATGATTTATTTTTTCTTCAGTGCTCTTAGTATGAACTGGAGGAAATTGTATTCTTTCTTTACAAATGTAATTTCTTTACCTTATGGTGCCCTGTAAACTAGCCACTTTTGATTCTGTAAGTCAAGTTTTAAAATGAACCAGTATTGCTGAACTGAGACACCTCCCTGCTCCTACTCTGGGGTTTGTCCACAGACCCCACCAAAATGGGGAGGAGTAGGGGAAGAACAGGGTAACACCCTTCACGTCATCTTGCATTGTTTTACCATACTGCCTGGTGGAAAGTGCAACCTGCTATAACCCACTATTGATAACGACCACCTCATTAGACTTGCACTTATAAACATTTACACTTATTGCAGTGTGTTCATATGAATAAGATGGGACGGTTTCTATTAATTAACTCTGCGTCCAGACAGGTTTCCTTTTCTGGCAATGTATTATTCAAAGCAAGAAGAGCTGAATTTAAAACAATCTACATTCCTTTGTAAAACAAAGAAATAGTTACCTTGAGCCACACACCTAAAAACACATGGAAAATAAATACTTCCCTCAGGTTCTTTTCAAAAGTGGCATTTCTTTAACCATAAGCACAGGAATTCTGTATAATACAACAAAATACTTTATAAATAAAGACCTTGGGACCTGGGAAAAAAACCTCATGGTACTCAGACACCATTTAATTTCCCTGTCCGCAGGTGTGGATTTCCTAGAAGCAAAATCCACTTGCTTCCTTTTTGTCTCTGATGCATTCATATCATGGTTTTTTATATGGCTCTCAGTATGGTCCAAGTATTCAGAATCTGTCTTCGGTCTCTAAAAGTGTTGCTTGCATCACCATCAGAGACAGTTGCACTGACTTGAGTTTTACTGACACTAAGTGAATTCTTACCTGGATTTATTCAGTTTTGTTGCAGTCATTTGTAATGAGAACCAGAAACACCTTTGATGCTACCTCCTGCTGCCCAGCCATCTTTAAAAAATTGCATTACTAAACTCTAAGGTGTGATGTGTCAAAAGCATAATTTGTCACAGAGCTGGATTCTACAACAAGGTAGGAGTTCTTGCTTCTCTTTTACCTTGCCCTGCTTAGTCCTGCTACATCCCCAGCTCTGAGTTTCTGTGAGTTCTGGGGGCTTCTCATGTTATTGGTTAAGGTAAAAGAGAAGAAAAATTCATCCCTTTAGCTGCAATTTCTGCTCTCTCTATGCAGAGTGACAAACAACTCATTTCAATGTGCATTTTGTGTCCATTATTCCCCCTCTCTCTTAGAGGCTAGGAACAAGCTCACCATTTTATGCATCACAAGGACAGGGAGATCTCCCTTGAAAGATACTATTCCCAAGATAAAAACACAGTACAAGTTCTATCTGTCCACAGCAGCGATTTTATATGGAAGAGCTAAATAATAAAATTTATACTGAAAAAGTGCTGGACTTTCTTACTTAAGTGAGAAAATGTTATCTATTCAGATATAACACTGAAGAAGGAGCAGAACACCAGTGCCCATGAGTGATTAGCTAAGAAGGGCTGACAGATGAATGGGTATGAGCCACCCATTCTCTCTTGGTTTCTCCAACTCTTGTCCAGGAAAAATTGTTCTCTATATACATGGCAGCATCATCTTTCCTTCTGATGTTTGAACCCAGTCCACTTCAAAGAATATTGTTTCTGATACACCAAAATGTAGGATGCTTCATATAACAGTAAGTAAGGACTGCATGCTTCTGAAACTGGTCGGGATCTGTTTCAATAATCTGCCAGCAGCTGCTGGAGATTGTATTCAATGTTTGCTGTCATTGATAGCAATTGTTTTTCTTCCACTTGTGCTCACAAGAAACTCATTTTCCTTTCCCTCCCACCCTGTGCTGATTGCTTCAGTGAGATGGAGCAGCAAGACAGGTCAACGAGGTCTAGCCATAAGCAAACGTCATATACCAGTGCAGGCAGGCACCTGATCTGGGCTACGAGGTAAAGCTAATCCCCATGGGTCACCAGTGCATCTGTTTTCTTAGGGGCTGCTTCTCACCTTCTGGCACTGCAGCACACCCTCTGCTACACTCCTTTTTCCACAAAGTGCTTTTAGGGACAGATGGGATCTAATGTTATCTCAAATCAAATTTTTGGATAAGTGCATTATCAGGCCATGCGTCATGAACAGGGGTTACTTTCATCTGAATGTTAAAAAAAAACCCATGCATATATTTTATAGAAGAATGTTCTTGTGTGCAATTCCCCTAGCAAATTATGACTTAATATTTCAAGTAGATGAGTAGATCATATTTATGAAGCAGACCTTTTAAAGTTAGGAAATTAGGGACCTGCATAAATTTGTGTCACAGACCCTATTTTACAAGCTACATTTTATCATTCACTGTACAAATGAAAATAGAGAGCTCTGTTCCATCAGTTACATATCCAGCTGCTATGAAAATAATATGTTTGATATAATTCATCTGACATTTGATGGGTTTAAGGTTCTTCTGACAAGATATAATCAACTCATTATGGAGAAACAGAAGCCTTCCTTGTTACAAATAAATTATTCCTAGTCATGATTGAATTACTGGGTATTCAATGAGACTGGGATGGTGGGGCTTCCCGTAGAAGTAGGTATTTTATCATCAGGCCTGTGTGATAAAAGCCAACTCAAGTCACTTTATGTTTTCTCTCTTCAGTGCTCTGATTAATGAGTGGCATTACTTCTCTAAACCAACAAATTAGGTCTTTCCTCTCCATTTTTTTCACATTAAATCTGTTAGATCAAAGTATAAAAAAACCTACCTTTCCTTTTCATGCACAAAGACTGGATCAACAGCTTGAACAGAGTGTTATTCTACTTTATTTTGTTAGTTTGTTTTTAAAAGTGTTACATAGTCTTTGTGAAGCAAGACTATCTTTATGGATGGGGTGTGAGTTGTCTGTTTTAAATCAAAACCTGTGATTAATTTAATTTTGGTGTTATCATAAAATCTGTTGCACAAAATCAAATCTTCATTACACTGAGGCAACGGGACAAAGTTGTATAATTTTGCTGGCATCAAAGAATTAAGAATGGATCTCCACAGGGAGCTGAGGCAATGCAGCCATCCAGGACAACAGAGCAATGCCGAACATGCTCAGGACTGAGGGTATGGCACAGTATACACAGTCCTGCGAGTTTAGCTTCCATAATTTCAAAGGAATTTGCACATGTAAAACCTTTTACAGTTTTTATGGCCTGTAAAATGGATCAAAATAATGTTACATGGTAGAGACATAAAAACAGTAATAAAAATAAGTCTGGGTTGACAAGTTTGGGGAGCAGACTAACACGTGAAGTGGAGCCCTGCAAATACCACCAAAAGACCAGGTTGCCTGCTTCAAAAGCTTCTAATTATAACAGTGCTTGTTAAACATTAGAAGAAAAAACTCTTGGGCCATTTTGAAGCAAAGGCACATAAATTACCCCGCAGCTAATAATTGTTTCTCTAGATTTCCAGAAATATTACCTCTCATAGGAGCTACATATTATTTCTGTATATCTAAAACATAAAAAAGGTTTAAAATATAGTTAAAAGGATGAAGAGCAGATCGAGGGCTATGCAATGTTTCCTTTCTTTTTCCTTGTTCATCTTTAGAAGGAAAATGACTATTTCTTTGTTCTTTGCCATCATTATAGAATAAAATGTGTAATATGTGTGTGGCTTCCTAGTTCATAAAAATATCCTATACATTTCTTAGTTAATGTTACCACACAGGGTCACCCAAGGTCCAAACAGATCAAAGGAAACTAAAAATGAACTACTGACACCACTAATACTGAAGAAAACTAGAATGGTGCAATACACATAAAGTCACTTTAAGTCTCACTAATTCCACATGTGCCATTCCCGACTCTGCTTTATATGTTACCTTATTGCCAGTTACAAGCAGTGCAATTCACCATGACACAGAGGGATTTAAAAATTAGCTTCCAGCTATTCCACTAAGTACCATTCACTAAAACGTGATGATCACTCACGGGAAAGTTTGCAAGATCCTGCAAACTGCCTGTTGAGACTGAATGGTAAAGTAATATACTCTCATGAGTCCCTGCTGCTTTTCAAAGTACAGCTCTGTAACCCTTGGCAAAAGTCAGAATAATCTCATGTTGCCATACTTTTAACTCTCTTAGGTGGCTTTGAAAACAGCAGCATACAATGTCTCCATCATGCTGACAGGTTTTAGTCTGCAGTTGCTTCTTGAGGGCTGGCATTCTTTGCAATTTCTCAGCTCTATTACTCAAGATAACTTTGAGATCTTTCATTTGGTCTTTGTTCCCTTCTGCATTTTCTCCCTTGTTTCCTGGAGCTGTGAGTCACATTTCTTACCTATTTATAAATGTACTTAAGGGTTTTTTGCTGTGGGTAGGCTAATGATGCTTGCTTTTCAGAGATGGATGTGGAATCATATGATGGAAGAGATCTATGTACATCATTAATATAAATATTTATGATAACATTGTTTTCTCCATGGCAAAATTAGATAACCTTCACTATGTGAAAGTACATGACTGCGGTCTATGGAGAGCATAGACTTTAATATATATATAGCTTCAGCTCATGCTTTTGTTTCTGCTGTAATTTGTAACCACACATGACAACTGTGTTTCTCTCTCACTGAGCTAATCAGATCTGATAACCAATATCTGGAATTCAAGTTCCTCAGAAACACAACATTCTCACAATCTACATTGCCTAGTTCAACAGGGCTTGTTTTTGGCTACCATGTTGCTGTACTGTTCACAGACATAGGTAATTTTTCTTTACCTTGCAAGTAGACAGAGGACACCAACTGTAATACAGGTGATGAAAGGTATTTAGCTAAGACCAGGAAGTGCATTCTTGCTGGCTTTTACACTAACTAGGAAGTAGCCATAATTTAGTTACCCATCATAGCCTTTGTCAGTGAAATTAAATAAATTCTTGCATGGTTGGGTGAGGATTTGAGAGCAAGTCTTCCATGGATAGTCTCTTTCCTTTGAGTGGAAGAATGGCCAGTCCAATGGTGAAAGGGAATCAGAGTTCATGGGGAAGGGCAGAAAAACTCATGGGAGATCTAGAATTTATCTGCTGGTGATAGTGAAAAAGTTTGTAGAAAAATCTTGGGGTGAAAATAAAAGAATTGAAGACTCCCTTCCCACCATCCTCTATCCACAGTGATCTACCATCATAGGAAATCCTCGATCCACAGTGATCTACCATCATAGGAAAGGCAGTTGAGTCTGCTAGAAAAGAAGAAATAATCTTGGCAGTGAGTGATAGAAATACAGAAAATTTAAAATACAAGAAGGTTAAACCTGGTACATTGCACCAGTCTGTCTCCAGATTCTCTGCAGTGAGAAGCACTGCCCCAGGTAGCTCCTTTTGTTGCCATGGGAATAGAAACTGATTTAGCAGCATGGGAACCAGTCAAATTGGGTTAATCTGTGTGTATTTCACAAAAAGATTTTTCTCAGCTTCATGATCTGTGTTGTCATAAACATTAATCTGTTTATTTGGCAATATTCAACAAAAAATATAAAAAAATCACCCACGCTAAAATTATTTGACATCAGGATTTGAACATTTATTTTGCAGAGGCTGAACCTGAAAAGTGGGGTTTTTTAGAGAAAAAAATAAAAACAAAACAAAGCAAGAATGGTAGATTGATATAGATTTTTAACTGGTTCTTGCTGAAATCTATTGCATAGAAAAGCTGATGCCAACAGCAAAGCTATTTCCTCTGATCAGCAATAAAAAAAATGATTAGGGATTGGCAAATGGATTCAATAAGATAATTTAAACAATCATTACTTTATAAACGATGTTTTAACTGTCCTCAATAACTGTACAATGTGATTAGCTTAGTGCCCTTCAACCAGGGCTTACTCTGCTTTCCCCACTTGAGACCTGAGCTTAATTTTTTTCTCAAATCAGAAATTACTTTACCTAGAATTACAGAGCTTCACGTTCCTATTTCCTGAATTGAGCTTCCACTGTGGAAACAGGTTATTATTGAAATGGTAATTGTGTTTAAATTTCTTTACACTCCGTTTTGAGAAAAAAAAGAAACCAGCTCAAATTCATAGATTTGGATTGTATATAATGGAATTGCTATTTTCATCAGGCTGTCTACGCAACAGCTTTTAACAAGGGCAGTCAAAGAGATTGAGGAGTTAAAAAAATTAAATTTTGTGGTTGTTCATTTAAGACAAAATCCTTTATTATTTTATACAAAGAATATAGGCCAATTGTTTAATGCCTTTTAAATGATATTATAGATAAATAATCTGGATAATAAACCTAGATGACAAACCATATGGCAAATTTAGGAACTGGTTAAAAATTAAACTAGAATTTCGTAGAAGAAAAGGCACTCAAGAGCTCTGAAATGCAAAGGTACAATCTTTGATTTGGAAAGTCTTTAAGCCACAGACCTCAGAAAAGAAGTTCCTAGGAGAAATATCACATTGGTTATAATTTTATATATAATTTGTTATTATCTTAGCAAAAGGCTTAGCTAAGAAGTTAAGCATTTGCTTCTAGATCCTCTCTTTACTGTAAACAAACACCATTGTTTTTGTCTTCTGGCCGATATTAATCAATCATAAAGGACTAATCAATCATCTCCTCCCACCTCCCATGTAACACTTCAGCATTTCACAGACTTATCTCAGATACATTTTGGGTACAATGCTTTCATCTCCAGTGTCAGCCAGCCTTGTTCTGCAGACTTTGAGGAGAAGAGTCCAAAACTTCTCTTAAGAAATTGTTCAAGTGGAGAATCTCACTGGCTGATGAACACTTGTTACCTGCATGACACCTTGTGTGGCTTTAAGTCTCATGCCTTGGGTAAACATGCCGAAGTCTTTTGTGAAGGGCAAAAAGGGTGTTTACAACTTGCATTTGCTTCTGAGTGAAGGACTGTTTCCTATCCTGTTACTAGCAATGCCTAGTGATGCTTTTTTTGTTTGGTGGTGGTAAAATATGTATCCAGGTAGGGGCTGTGGCACAGATTATAACATACACCAAATGTTAAGCTCAGCTCTTCTGCTGGGTGGTAGCAGCAAAGACTGCAGGACTTGAGGAAATTGTGAAGGGGCTAGTTTTGGAGAGAAATATCCTGCTGATTACCAGGAATGGGGTTTAGAAGTTCTTTACATCTATCTCATAACTGTATAATTTCCTCAGTCCAAAGAAGAGCAGAACGACATTCAGATGCTTGTGCTATACTCTATATCTCGTGCCACAGGCATTGCTGTGATTTGTTTGTGTCTCCTAATAGCAGTGGAGCTGAAATCTTTTACATTGAAGAACAGTTTTTGTTGAAATCATTTCAATCTCAGTGAAAAGTCCTCTGGGAAAACTTGTAAATTAAGCTCAAACCCAAAAAAACTTCCAGGGTTTGTTTACATCTGGGAAAAGTCTTAAGGGTTTTTTTGACATTTTTAGTTTCAGCTTTGAACTTTTATCATTCTATTTTATATTACTTAATTACAGCCTCTTATTATAATGACAGGTTATATTATTTTAACTTGATTTCAGAATCACTAGAGAATTGCTACTTATGTTTTAATATTTGTCCTTCTAGATCAAACTACCTCCTTTTTATTAAATTGCAGGAAACTACACACACAGAACATAAATAAAGGGCACATGGGAACAAATTTTGTTTCTACTTTGGACAATCATCATTAAATAGAAATTTCCTGTAGTGATGTTATAATAAATGAATATTAATAACATTGAACTTAAATAAACTTATATATTTAAAGTATTGTGTAATTAAAACATTCTGATTGTCTGTCACTAAAATATTTTGAAGCTGGATGAAAACACATTTTATTATGAATGAATTTCTTCAGAAAACTGGAAATTCCCTTTTTTCACCAGTTTAATTTTGTAAGCTTTTAGCCAGCATGGGTAACACATCTAAATCTCTTAGCTGACATGGAACTTATTTAAAACATAACTCTGAGGGATAGGCTTATGAGATACACATCTCATTTCCAAGATGGACCCAGTGGGACTGCAATTAAGCAATCCTCTTCCAACCCAGTTCAATAATGGGAAATAAAGGCTTGAAAATCAACCAAAACATTACTTGAACATTGTTTATTATTAAATAATGTTGTCGATTATGTTTGCTCCTGCCTCTCAGGCATTCCATGAAGTCCTGACACAATGTTTGAGCAACACTTTTATTAACACCTTCCTTAGGCAGAAGGTTGTAAATTTTTCTGCATTGTGGGAAGTATATTGTAAAAAACTTCTGTGAAAAAAATTATTACTGGGATATTTCAAGTTATCCCCTGCACTTACTTTTGTTATTGTTGTTGTTTAGTGATAGAAACGGAGCCTTACTAAGTCCTTTGAAACCCCTCAAATCCCATAAGTAATTTTCCAAGGGAATTTGTGTTGCTTCCATCAATAACAATATCCCAAGACCATCCAGGTTTGCAGTTAAAGCAGCCTGGAGACTTCTTTGGCTGATTGATGTTGGGTCTTCTTGATCTGTAGTGACAGTTCCTGTGGTCAGATCATTTTGCCTTCCACCACATCCATTTTCTTCCTCTAATTCTGTCTCCTTAGGAATTCACTCTCTCACCAAGAACAGCTAGGTTCTGTTGGACAAGTCTGTTGGTTTTACACCCCAGTATTGCTGCCAGAGTGCAACGTAGAGCTGGGCATAAGTGTGTACACTGTGGAATTCTGCTGTAGGAACAGGCACAGCTGCAAAGTTGCTTTCCAACCAGTTGTTTTTGATATTTATTTGTTTCTTGTCTGGCTCCTGAAGAAAGAGAGCATAGTTTTATGGACTGTTCAGAATTTGTTCACTAAGAGGAAAAAAAATAAAATATTATTACCAAGGGAAACAGACAGACAAAAGATTTCACTATCTTTGTCCTTATGCTCCTTCCCAACAGCAGTGACAGTTGAGAGAGACACAGAGAAATGCTTTGTTTTGCTTAACTTAATGTGCCAGAGAAACAAATTCTTTTCAATGAGTTTTGAACAGGAATTTTTGCTTGTTTTGTGGAAAGTAAATTGTAAAACTTTGAGAAATATTTTACCATTTGGGAAAGTTCCTATCAAGAAAAACAATAAAATCAGTGAATTTTCCATCCTAGATAAAAGACTACTTAACTCTTTGAAAGAATAATAACAATGTCTGTTCCATTCATAATTTTCAAGAAATATGAGAAAACTGGCACAATTTAGCTCATGAGGATTTCTAATGTAGAATCATATCACTTTGCTTAATGAAACATGTAATAAGACTGGTAAGTGCAACTAGAGGAAAACCTGGACTTCTAAGCAGAATTCTTCCAACATCTTTGGAGTTAATCATCTGCATTTCCCAAAGGCTTTTCTACAAACATTATACCCTGTGTGTCTGATGTGACCAGCCGAAGAGCTGCTTATTGATCCAGAAGCCTCATTACAACTTGTACAATGTGAACTTAACATCACCAGTCATGCCATTAGTGTAATTATCTTATTTCATTAGTGATAATGCCATTTTGCATTACAGTATATTGGCTCACTTAAAAAGTAATAAAGATTTGCAATCAGGGGATGTATTTGTTAATTTCAGAGCATGCCGCTGAACACGTCTTTGGTCATTCTAAGTGCCAGGATCTGCCCTGTGCAGCGATACTGAAATCCGTGTGGTTCTGGGGTTGGCAGCCCTACACACATGATGGTGTAATGCTATTTAAATAAGTGTAAGGCACTGATAGCCACACCTGGCTTCCTGGAGGTTAGGAGAGACAACCATATCTCTGGGTTTTGGACCCTAAAAATTGGTTTATTTCTCATCAGTATGCTACTAACTATAGCCCTGAACACACTGAGGAAGTAACTTTACTTTCAACATCATGGTTTCTTATCAGGATCCAACCTTTCACAGTGTGATGGTTCCGCTTCAAAGCAAACAAATGGCTGTTTAGCAAGCTCTGGGACAGCTCCATCTCTCATACCATTGGTGTCCAAGCATTTAGTCAATAAGCATCATCCTCTTACAGGACATGGTTTTGCAATGACAAGACAATCACCACAGAACTGCAGCACTTGGGCTTCCAATCACAGGTCACAAAGTCCACTCAGTTTTGGCACTGGGATTGTTAAATATGTGAATACATCAAATACATTTTTATACTTTCGATTGACCATTATGCATGTTAACACTGGACAAGCTGATCAGCGTTTTTCAGCCAAATAAAAAGATGAAGTATTTGAAGACTAAATGGAAAACTGTTCAGAAGAAAAGCAGAAATCCAGAATGACAACTGAAAGCATATGGTATGTCAAGGTTTAGGGTCTGTCTGCTAGACCTACAACAGATGCTCTCTGTTAACCCCTCTTTCCCCCGCCCACAAATAGAGGGAGAGAAAGAGGATAAGAGAGGGAGACATATGGCCTCTTCCCCTCCCAAATGGAAGAGGAAGGGAATGAGAAAGAGGCTTCCAGGTTAGAAAACTAAAACAGCTTTAATGAAGGAGATAATAATAAAAAGGAATATATACAAAACCAGTATCGAACCCAACCTCCCCCTGATGGCAATTATGTCACCGTCACCACTGAGGCCGTGGAGTAAGGACTGTCAAAGTCACAGACTGGGCTCAGCAGTTGATGGGAACTGGCTTCAGGAGCTGTATTCAGGAACACACAAATCAGGCCAAAGGCAGGACCGAGAAGAAAGAAGGCTGAAGGGAAGGGTCCAGAAGGCCCCCAAGGGAAGCTAAGGCCAGTGGAAGGATCCTGAAGGCAGACGGGAGGGGTCAAGACCCTCA
>JAVSBS010002528.1:74676-110607 GCA_033124195.1 Coracias cyanogaster | reverse complement strand
GGGTCCAGAAGGCCCCCAAGGGAAGCTAAGGCCAGTGGAAGGATCCTGAAGGCAGACGGGAGGGGTCAAGACCCTCACGATCCCTCAGCTTTATACTGAATATGGTGTATATGGGATGGAATACCTTGTTGGTCAGTTTAAGGCCACCTGTCCTGGCCACTCTGCCCTACAGATGCGGCCTTTACTTTCTGCACCCCCCAATATGGTACACAAGAGTTAGCAGTGACCTTGGTCTGCACACACCAATCCTCGGTAGTAACTCTAAACATTAAGTGTTGTCACTGCTAGAAGCAGACACAGTCTGCAAAAACATGCTGCTAGCTTCAGAAAGTGCAGTTAGTTAGCAGAGACTGAAAAGTAAAACCACTGAACAGAATTGCTTTGGTTCTACCTGAAACCAGGACAGCTATCACTCTCTTATCCTTGCTCTCAGTGATGAAAGCACCTCATAGCCTGGCCACAGATGAGAATCAACTTGTCTTAACTTTGCCTCAGAGGAGGTATTTCAGAGTGGACAAAACTGGATTCCTCTTTTTCAGTTACACACAAAAGTAATTCACATTTTAAGCAGTCCCTGTGGTCTCTATTTTTATTTCTTCTACCTAATTAATATTAATGGAATCTGCTGCCTCAGCTCTTTTGATTTGTTCTTAACCTTTATGACAACAGGAATAAAATATTTCGGATTACTTATTTCTGGTCAGCCCTTGGAAATTCACTGACACCAGGGTGTTGTTTCATAGTGTGTGTATTCTTTCACTGGGCTTTTGTTCCTCAAGGATTACCATTAAAACCACAGTTAGTAGACTGGTGTATCTCAGTTTGCTAGTTTGGTCAGCCTCAGGCATTTGGCATAGCATGTAAGGGATACAAAAATTGCCATCTCCAGTGTTAGCACTGAATTCTGTCTTGTCCAATGTCCAAGAGTGCTAAAACTAGGTCTTTTAAAACTAAGTATAAATAGATACATCATACGTAATTAGTAAATCATACTGAATTGTGATGCCTGTCTGAGGCTGGAACTGTATTTAATAGTTGAATAACATTTGAAAGATGCTTTTCATGCTGGTAGAACTATGAATAATTTCTATAGTCACAGGAACACTGAATTCTACTCTTTGCCCTGAATAGTCTTGCCACTATGATAGACAAGTACAGGTCTTGTACATAAAAAATAAATTGAGAGGCTCAGAAGTGGAAAAGATTTTATTAAAATTAATATGTAACAAATGTTTTTAACAGGCTAATAACTTGAACTAGGATAACTTGGGACTTTCCTCTTGTAATACTGCTCAAAAAGAATCTTTATAATAATAACTTAAATTCTCAAAGTCAATGGACATCATTATCATACTGTAAGACTGAAGATGCCAGTGATGACTACCCTTTAGTAGATGGCAGTACATACCTTTAATGTAAACAAATATTGTTCTTCCTTGGCAAATGGATGTCGTAAACTCACATTCTAACGTCTTGGCTCCAGGACAAAACTCAAGAAGCATGCAAAGTATTTGCAGTGAGACATAAAATAAGAAACCTGAACATCCAAATCTTTTTGCTTATCAAAAATTGTTGCCTTATCATGTTCTTGTCATACAAAGAAATTGTATTCACTGTGAAAACATGTGAAAACCAGAAATCATCATGCTTTTGACACATACAGACAAACATACTCACAAAATGGTCTCAGCCCTGCACAACAGTCAATCATTTCACTCTGTAAGTCTAGACAGTTTCAGAGCACTGCCAAACACACTGTCAGAAACAATCTCACCTAGTCAAAGTGATGGATTAGCAAATTTCATCACTCTTGTCTAGTGTTGTGAATTTATGAATTGTGCATTTTGGATTTTGATTTGATGTTATGAAAGACAGACTTGATAAATTCCTTGTTTATGTGTATTTATTTTTTCACTATAGTTCTAGCTGGAACATGGATGATGATTTCTTTAGAGCACATGTGAAGATAGCACTGTTCAGGGTAACTAACAGCATGATATATATGCAAAGTGTCTAATTCTGGGGAGGGAACAACTGCTCATTTCAAGATCTATCTCAGGTACCAAAAGTGTGAATTACTGCTTTCTAATCTCCTCAGTCATGCCCCTAGACAGTAAAACCAAAGGGTTTATTGTAGAATTACTCCTAGAGAACCAGCTAGTAATTATCTGAAATGGATACAAACTCACCATATCCTTGGGAGCAGCAGGTAAAGGTCACTCCCTGAAATTGCTTGCTAGCATACACAACCAGACATGATGGCTATTGGTAGCTTGTAATGATTACTCAAATCTTACTGCACCATAAAAACTATGTAAAATATGGTGGTTAGGATCTGCTCAGGAATTTACTGCAAGTTACTCTGATGAAATTAATGGGAGACATTACAAAAGAATGATATTATTCTGTAAGTACTTTCCTGAAAAAGAAATTCACTGCATCTTTACCTCTAGGATTCCACTATATTCAGAGTCAGGTTCCCATAGAAAATGATTTAAATCAAGAACCTTCCTCTGGTACTTTGAGTACCCCTCTGAGGAGCCCTTCCTTCTGGGGAAGACAGTGGTCCATCTTGAATATTTCACTAAGTGTCATGCAAAGGTGTTGTACTGTGTGCTGGGAACATCCACACCAAAGTGTAGCTATTGCTTTGTAAATCCACACCCTGTCTCTTCAGTGCTAACTTCTCTCCAGAGCTGGCATAAAGCTTCCCAGTGAAGCCAAAGCTGCATTTTGCTTTTGTTGGGCTGATGGTTCAGACTTGGCCAGAAGAGCCAGGCTTGCTTTTCCCATTGCTCCTACAAGAACATGGCATGGTTGAGGGGACTGAGACTGAAAGATGACATCCCAAAATTCACACATCATGTAGATACTACTACTTCAGGCACTCTCACATACATATTCTCAGCCTGGCTTCTCTGCCTCCTGACATATGTGATGAGGATGGGGGGATCGTGTTGCGTGGCTTTGCCAGAATGTTTTCCTTGAAAACCTGTGGAGCAGAGTTGTGCCTTTCTGTTTTATAAAAATCCATTCAAAGACAATGGAAGAAATATTCCAATGGATTACTACAGCTATGGCTGAAAACACCTTACTAGTGATGACTGCCCCTTCCTCTGCAGATTTTCCATTGGTGGTTGGGAAGAGGGTATTACTGGGAGAAAGATTCACCTGACTAAAGGCTCATGATGTTGACTTTTGCACATTAAGTCTTTTGTCTGAGATTTGATTAACAGAAACTGGAGACATCCACTAACATGGTGGTGGTGCAAGGGAAAAAAAAAGAGAGACTGTAAGAGATAAAACAACAACCCAAAGCACATGCAGGAAACACGTCTGAAGACTTTAATTTTCTGCTGCATGGAAGCAGGCTCTGTTTGGACAGACAGTGCACTAGGATGAGTAGGAACTTTGCTTCTGAGTATCTCTGTCTTGTAGGAGGATCATTTAAAATCTGTGTAAATAGTGAAAGGAGAGGGCACGGTGGAAAGGGTAAAGTGGGCTAAAACAAAGGAGCAGATGAGAGAGTAATCATTAGCTCATACTTGAAGGAGATCGGTGGGAGTGCTCTGCCCCTGAATAGAAAGTAGACTGTGAGTCTTTTTTTTATTGTCTGAGGTTTCTAAAGGATTTCTGAGCAAATAACCAGGGGTAGTTTGACATCCTAATTATAGCCTGCTCACTATCCATTTCTGAAGTGTTGCTGAGTTCCCTGGCACAACGGCTGTATGAGTGCACTTCCCAGAAGTCTTGGGCTCCCTGCCATGGTAACGCACTTGATTTATGTCAGACTTGTACCATGGGATCTAGGGGAGGCTTGACTGCGCAGCTGATGATGATTTCTTCCTTCAGACCTAGGAACTAAGAGTGGCCCTTGTCCTGCTTGCGCTCATAGGTGTCCAAGCAAAGGCCCTGGAGTCAGATTCTCCCTTGAGTGCTCTCTGGGGAAGCCAAAGCTGCCTCTGCGTGGGAGGAAGAGTTTTTTCTTCTTCTTGCTAGCTCACTTGACAAAGCGCTAGACTTGTTGAAAAGGACTTCTTTTTCACTAGGTTATTGGAGGGTTTAAAGCTGCTAAGCATAAACCACTTTTTTTTTTTTTCCAAAGAAAAAGG
Source organism: Coracias cyanogaster (assembly GCA_033124195.1). Classification (NCBI taxonomy): domain Eukaryota; kingdom Metazoa; phylum Chordata; class Aves; order Coraciiformes; family Coraciidae; genus Coracias; species Coracias cyanogaster. The sequence continues at coordinate 106,495 of JAVSBS010002528.1, read as the reverse complement.
TAGAAACATGTGGCCAAAACACCTCAAAGCTCTCTGGGGAGCAAGTCCCTGGCCTGAGTCCATGGAGTGAATGAGACTGAGTCCCTCCACACTGGCAGAAGTGGGATTAAGAACAGTGAGTTTTGGCCATATGTACAGTGAAGTCCCTATGTTTTCTACATGTCACAAAGCCAACCTATTGGAAAGGTTTACAGCTCAGATGAAGCTGGCTAAGGCAGGCTTTCTCATTTTTGTTTATGGAGTATCCCTTATGTTTCCACTGTGTCAAGGTTATTTGTTTCTAGGAGGCATGGAAACATGTTTGACAAATAGTGCAGGCAAATCACATGGCTTGAAACTTTCTTGGCTGGAAGCTCCAGAGTGAGACTGTAAATGATTATGGTTTCTTTTATATTCTGAGAAGGCTCAACAATCCTTAATCCAGCTTCATAAATAAGAGCTGATCATTACTTTTCAGTAAATAAAATGGATTTTAAAGTTGTGGCTCTCAGGATTCTAGTGATCATGCCTTATTTATGAACACAACAGGGGCTAAATGCTTTGCTACTAAGGATGTGGATAGAGTAAGTATCTAAAACGTAAATGAACTGTGACTGAAAAGTGCCATCATCTTCAAGGCTAGGTGCTGTCCTGGGTTAAGTACTGTTCAACTGTTTGTTTGTGCTGTCCACAGGTAGAGGTGGAAACTGCAATGATGATGTAAGAATAAGAAAACAGACAAAACCTCCTGGTAGTTGTTGTGTAGTTGAGCTCAAAAGTAACAGCTGATTGAGATAGGCAGTCAAAAGCCAAGAGGCAAGGATGTTCCAATTCATGTTTTTCTCTCTCAGAAAAAATAATATCTGCAGCAGAAAGCACAGGATATGAGGGTTGGTGGACAGATTTTTAAAAGTCACAACTAGCTTTGGATGTCTACCTTGAGAATATTTGACAGACTGATTTGGAAAAGGGAAATACTAAATGTCAGCTGGAAAATCATACCCAAGATAAGCCATCCAAACCTGGATAAGTATACAGTGAAATTACAGATAACTGACAACAATCTACCCTAGCATACAGAAGACTTCCAAGGTCTTTATTTCCAATTCCATCTGCTCCAGGGTGTGGTATAAAGATGGACTTTTTCACAAAACTGTCACCATGAGAGATTCAGTCTGATCAGAGAAGGTTATACTATAGGGCAATTCATTTCAGCATACTAGATTCTTATCCTTGGATAAGATCAATAAAACTCTCCCTTTATCTTCTTTGGCTTTAAACACAAAAAGGAAAAGTTTCAGTTAGAATAAATCTCAATAATTAACTCAGAGCCTTTAATTAAATGCTAAATGCATGCATATATTAGAGACACACATATATTATATGGTTTAGTAGATCTCTAAATAGTACTAAAAATCAGCACTGGTACCTCCATCACCAGCAGAAGGTTATGCTCAACACTATTCCGTGAAAATGGTTATTGAAAGACAAATGCGACCAGCTGATCTCTGTAACCTGAATGTGTATCCTGTGAACAAACCTAAGAAGTGAACAGGAGTAACGTTAAAGGATGGCCCTTGGATGAACATTAGAATGTACTTTTCTTGGCTTTCTATAACTGCATAGCTGCTGAATAGTAGAATGAATTTGAATCATGTAGGGAATATGCTACATTGTTTTAAATTATGGTAAAGTAAATTCTTAACAGGATATTACATTTTCAGCATTGTTTATAGTGATAGCTTTTCAAATGCCCCTAAAGCACCAGGTGTAGGCTACTGCTGGAGGGAAAGAGACCTACAATCATCCATCTGTTCCAGTATGACATCTTTCTTGAGTGTGTAACTTGAAACATTAATCTAGGATCATATGGCTGAATGTCTTTGAAATAAAAATTAACAGAGGTCAAGTAGTATAATCTGAAAGAGGGCAAATGGAAAAAAAAATCAGCTTTTGCTGCAGGAATTCCACACAATTTTAATGTAGGTCTTGGTTTATGTCTAAAAAAATGGCCAGAGATGTGAAATGCTTCAAAATTTTAGAGGAATCTACTGTGGGATGCATTTTAAGGGTGTTAGTCATTGACCTTCGGCATTGACAGAGAATGAATATTCTTTCCCTGGCAGATCAATATTTCTCTAGTGAAATTTTGTTCCCATAAAGATGTTGAAAACACCGTTTTGGCGTGTTTCATCACCACCTGGTCCATACAAATGTTTATCAATGTCACATGGCCAACCATCACAGAAATAACCTAGGGACAAGGCAACTGATGGAAGTATTGTCCCAGGCGTGACCACTGTGTTACTCTAACTGTATGCCTTGCATTTGTGGAATCACGGTACCTACAACTCTGTAAGTGTTTTGTCTATCTACCTAAGCCAAACTTTCTGAATTGTCAGGTTAAGTCATGTTATTTTGTGAGATTTTACAGGATATATAATAAAGTTTTCTCTGCTTGAGTAAAGGCCAGTAAAATTGTCCAAAACACAACTGCGATCCTGTGCTATATATTTTGGTATCAAATTGTTCTTGGCTAGTGAAGGCTAGTGCAGAAGAATGATCCCATGGTTGGCTGAGAGAGCCAAAACATCCCTTTAGGAGAGAGATTTCCCAGTTCTTCTGAAGACTGTAACTATGCAGTTACCTTTAACCACAGCTAAATTCCAGCTAAGAGATATTAGTTACACTTGCAAAATGGCCACATAGGTAAGGGCTAGATAAAAACTTTGGCACAAAAGGATTTACTGTTAGGGTGGACCTGATTTCACTGTGCTAGCTTTTGCATGTTATTTAATACATGGGGTGGTTGGAGTCAAGTACAGAGTATCAGAGTCCTCTGTTCTCTGATTCCAGTGAGCTAGATGACCTCTGTTAGCTGCTAGAAGTCTCTGATCTAAGAGCAGGCTTAGGGCTGGAGCTGAAGTCAAGGTCAGGAATAGTGAAGGATTTGAATAGTTGTAAAATTGATTTCTTAGTCTTCAAAACGTTGAAAAAAACCCCTTTTGCTGATTTATTCAATATGATGCACAAGAGAGGAAAATATTTATATCAGAGCTTCAGTCATCCAAGTTCTGAGTCATGTGAGTAGCAATTTATTCATGTTAATTCACTGAATGTATCAGCTTCAAAGAGATCACTCACACGACTCTAGATTTGGAGGATCAGGTCTTATTTATGTAATAGCTTGAAGAGTGAGAAAATGAAGAACTGTCTCTTCTAATATTCCCTTCCTGTATAATTTATTTACATTTTTATAAACATTGATTAGCACAGATGTTCCTAATAAGATTTTCACATCTGATCTGAATACATTTTTCTATTATTTTGCCCTTGAGAAGCTAGAAAAGAGGAAAAAAGATTCTTTACTCCTCAATTTCCTTTAAAGAAAAAGAGAGGTTTTGTATATTGTATGAAGAAAATGAAAAGATATTTGCGGGTAGGTCTTGTGTGTGTTCTTTGGCTGAACTATGTTTTAGTCAGAAACGAAGATGTAACTGCAGAGACCAAATCTTAATCAACACATGTATAGCATTACTTTGCTGTTATTTTACCAAATTATTTTCATTATGTATGAGATGGAATAAATGTTAATATTAACCCTGGGCAAGTGACTTAAAAAAAATTTCAAAAATCACAGTGGGAGTAAGCACGGTGACAATTAGCTCATTGTCTAGCTTTAAGTATCTTTTAAGAAGCCATCTTATCAGGAAATGCTAGCAAGCTTTTCCACAAACCGTTCAAGGACTACTAGATGCTGCACTGTAAATTTATCTCCTACACAGATACTGGCTCATTGCAATGGAGCTCCCTCTGTGACTAGGCTCAAGTGCTCATGGCAAAATGGCCAGTGGATCAAGCTTCATTTGTGTACTTACAGAGCTAAAAATTAATGAAAAAAATTTAAAATAGCATACAAATAAATTATTTTTCGCAGAATCACAGAATGGCAGGGGTTAGAAAGGACCTCTGGAAATTATCTAGTCCAACCCCCCTGCCAAAACAGAGTCACCAAGAGCAGATTGCACAGGATTGCATCCAGGCCAGTTTTTAAAGTCTCCAGAGGAGTCTCCACAACCTTTCTGGGCAGCCTGTTCCAGTGCTCTGTCACCCTCACAGTAAAGATGTTTTCCCTTATGTTTAGGTGGCACTTTCTGTGTTCCAGTTTGTGCCTGTTGCCCCTGGTCCTATCACTGGGCACCACTGAATAGAGTCTGGCCCCATCCTCTGGATACCCACCCTTTAGATATATATTGATAAGATCCCCTCTCAGTCTTCTCTTCTCCAGACTAAACAGATCGAGGTTTCTCAGCCTTTCCTAGTAAGAGAGATGCTACAGACTCTTAATCATCCTCACACTCCTCCACTGGACTCTTTCGTCCAGGGGTTCCTTGTCTCTCTTGAGCTGGGGAGTCCAGAACTGGACACAGTACTCCAGATGTTGCCTCACCAGTGCACAGCAGAGAAGGAGAAGAACCTCTCTCAACCTGCTGGTCACAGTCTTCTTAATGCACCCAAGGATACCACTGGCCTTCTCGGCCAGAAGACCACACTGCTGGTTCATGGTTCACCTGTTGTCCACCAGGACTCCAAGGTCCTTCTCCGCAGAGCTGTTTTCCAGCAGGTCAAGCCCCAACCTGTACTGGTGTACGGGGTTATTCTTCCCCAGGTGCAGGACCCTACACTTGCCCTTGTTGAACTTCGTTAAGTTCCCCTCCACCCAACTTTCCAGTGTGTCCAGGTCTCGCTGAATGGCAGCACAGCCTTCTGGTGTATCAGCCACTCCTCCCAGTTTTGTTTGATACTTTTTCTTCCTTAACTCATTCATTTGCAGGACTTTTTTTTTTTTTCCTGTGGACTGTGTTAAACAGGACCATATATATTCCATATAAAGATTTTAGGATATTCTGAGAATGTCTCAATGACTATTTCAGTTTGGGCTTGCTTTGGAGTTCTTTGGAGAGGTATGATTTTCTTATAGGCTTAAAATGAAATGTAGGGACCTGTCTGAGGATGAATAGATAGAGTTCCTCAGGACATTAAAACCAAAATGCCCTTGCATCTGTAGTTAAGTCATATGCACTGAAAGTCAACCAGTAGTTCAGACTTGGTTCTCCAGATCTTTGGCTGGGCTACAGAGCACCTGGGCTCCATGTCTAGCCCTAATGAAGGGTTAATTACTAGCAGAAAGTGGAAGGGACATCATTAGCAACAGTGAACATTAGTTCTGAGCCTGTCTCCTCCTTCTACACCCACATTACACTGAAGTTTGAAATGAGAAAATGGAAATTAATGTTCACATCCACCCTTTGTCTGTAACAAGCTGAAATCACTTCAGGTTGTAGCAGGAAAGGAAGTAGGTTCTCCTACATCCAGGGAAAATGTTCTGACTGCTGAGCTAATAGACAATAAAATTGCAGCACCTTCATTGTATCAATCTGAAGAAATTTTAAAAAAATGTTGAATTCAGACTGAATACAGTTTCATCTTTTTTGCTATGTTGCAGAGTACAGTCCCTCATCTCCTCATGCAGTGTATACACATGCATACCTTCACTCAATAAAGCTTCCATTCAAACAAATATGAATCCTGAAAAATTTGACAGCCCAAGCAACAAAATGGACAAGATCAAATGATCACAATGTTTTTTTCTGGATAAATTACTTTTCCACTTTTGACTTGTTTTTTGCATACTGTGATGTAGAAGAATGAGGCAAATTTTGCTTCTAAGTATGTTTGAGACTACCAGTGAAAACTTCTTTCAGAAAATAGGAAAAAATCCTCATTACCATAGAATCACAGAATGGTTTAGGTTGGAAGAGACCTTCCAAGGTCATCTAGTCCAACCCCTCTGCAGTCAGCAGGGACATGTCTAACTAAATCAGGTTGCTCAGAGCCCCATCAAGCCTGGCCTTCAACATCTCCAGGGATGAGGCCTCCACCACATCTCTAGGCAACCTGTTCCAGTGTTTCACCATGATCATATAAGTTCCATACTGGATCCCTTACAGGACTGATATAACAAACAGGTTATGAAGTAAGTTCAAGTTATTTCTTTCTAGATACGATATAACTTACAGCAGAATCTGACACAAATAATCCCTGGTCAACAGAGGCATCATTCTAGTAATCAAAAACCATGGATATTCACAGAACCGTATTTGCAGAAGCCTTTTAACTAGTGTCCTTGGGTTCTTCATCAGCATAAAAAAGAGAGGCAAGCTTCCTGCACTGCTCTCTGAAATTCTCAGGTTTGCAGTAATAATGCTTGGACCTGGAACATAGATGTTTAGTTTATATATTTGGATCATGTACATTAAGTCAGATAGTGTCAATATCTCCAGTATATCCAGGCATGACACGATATGCTATTTTAGGATCAATAGGTCAGCAAAGTCAAGTCATATAATGAAGCAGCCATTTTAACAGAATACTAGGCAGTACACCTCCATCTTCTACAAATTCCAATTATCAAATTAAAATCAACATATCTTTCAGATTGCAAGGAATTGAGATGGAATTTAAGCTTGCTGACTCTGGTCTGGCACTGTTCTTATATCCTGGAGAAGGGTCTTGCCACCTACTCTGGATTTGCAAAGCTATGGCTTAATAGCAGGCTTAAATGAGTAGTTGTAAATCTCACCTTGCCGGCATTGACTGTGTGGCCAGGAGATGATGGTGGTGTTTATAGCACTAAGATCTATACATAATACAAAGTAGTCATGGGCCTATTGACTTTAGAAAAGAAATGACTTAACATGTACTTGAACAAGAGCTTCAATTCAATGTTCGTATTTTTTTATTTGAAATATTACGCTATTTTACCAGTTCAGCTCTGAATGACATGCAGTAATGTGTGAAGCTGAAATTTAGCTTGTTTTAGTTTTACTGGGACACAACTTGTACAGCAAGAGTTTGAAGTTCTAACTCAATAACTGATGATTAGAGGAATGCACTGAAGTATAACATTTTATAGCCATCATTGTACTTAAATTGCTTCAGGAATACACCAGGCTTCCAGGCTTGATAAATGGAGTGGAAAAAATAACTTAATTATGCAGCTGAGGGCAACGGCAAATTTACTTCACCTAATTTTAAACAAAAAGAGAAGAAATAATATTTAAAATTTGAAAAGGACTCATGATGTAAGCTTCAAACTTTAGTGTTAGAGTATTTTAAAAATGCCTCTCTATTTCTTAAGAAAGCACATCACTAAGCTTTCTGATTGTCTTAATCTTAGAAGATAAGATTCACCCTCCGTTCACATTTGAATGCAATTTTTCTTGTTAATAGCCTATTTGGGAAATACAGTGTCCTGCTTCCCAAGAAGAATGTGGAACTAAGAACAAAAGTCTCTATACAAATAAGAACTAGAGAAAACCTAAAAGGCATAGAATTTCATGAGTATTTCCCCAATTTATTATATTAAGAAGGTGAGGTCACGTCCAAAGAAACAACTGTTGTGTCTGTCTCTGCAACCCTATGCTGTTGCCAGATGCTCTGGCCTAAAGGAGTCATGGAAAAGAAGACTTGTTAGGAAATAAGGATGAAGGAATTAACTCCTAACAAATGAGAAATACAAAGAGCATGCTGTTGAGTCAGAAGTTGAATAACTAGACATGAAGATAGCATAGTACCAGTGTACATTTGCTGTTTATTCATTGTGATCCTCCAAAAGGCACAAGAATTTTTGTTTCTCACAAGGACTCTCTACAATCTAATAGAAAAAACTAAGCAGGATAAATATAACAATTATTTAGAACAGAACTCTGTAGCCAGATAAGGAATAGGGAAACCATTGACCAGACTCAAGTTTTCCTCAACAATTTCATTTTTTTTGTTTTAATATTCTTACAAGATATGAAGTCCAAATACAATATTGGAAGCAAAATGTTTAGCAATTATTTTAAACTTCTGTTACTACATATGGGTGTAGATCAGTTTGTCTTTATGACTGAGGGATGACCACAAAATTCACAAGTTGTGAAGAGAAACCATTAGTTCCAGTTACACAAGGCTATAACTCTTGATTGAAATTAAATTGGTTATTCCAACCACTTCACATTGCATGTTTGATTTATATCATCTCATCCTCTTTCATTATATTTATTATAATGATTTTAATACTTTCATTTACCAGTGCTGGCTGCTGTCCTTGGGTTGGCACCTGAAATAATTTTGTATCTAGCTGATAAATCATTGACAGGAGAGATTTACAACATTAGTAATAATAAATATTTGTGCATAGTGTTATAACTGTTGCTCTGTGAACATCTCAAAGCACTTCATAATTGGGCCCTTTGTGAGACGGCAAAGTTTATCTCACATGATATTTTACACTGAAGGATTAACAAACAGTATTTGATCCCAGCTGGTATAAGAATCTCAGGTAAAACGATGAAGCAGATGGCTCCTGAGATCTAGCCGCTGTAAAAAGAACTGATATGAATTTTTTTTCCTTTAAAATGTGATTAAAGATGTTTAAGATCTTAGGTCACGACAAAATACAAGTAACTTTTGTCAGATGATAATGTGACTACAACCACTGTGGAGAAACTAGAAAGGAGAGTATAAATGTAGTTTTATATAAAATACAAAGGTATTGTTATACTATTCCCAGTAAAAGGCAATAATCTGCCAATTCTTTAAAGCATAACACAATTAAAGAAGAAGGTCATGAATTACTGGACTCAGGGAGGACCTCTTTCAGCCTCTACATCAGCTACTAGGAAAGAAAGATGATTAGAAGTTCAAATACCATGTGGGTGTCTTCCTTCTCAATGAAATCTAAGAGAGGCTGGAAGAGTTGCATTGAAATACTTCACAAAGCATAGATTACAGTGGAGACTTTTTAAAGCATTAGTAATTTTGGAATGTTCAGTTTTGGAACAGTTCAGTTTCCTGCTGATCTCTGTCCCCGGAAAGACAATACTGAACTTCATACTGTGAATGATTTCTCATCGGTGCTCACACTCAGCTGCACCCAGAACCGCTTGGGGAAATGCCTGTTGATCCAAGTCAAAATTGTTCAGCAGTTCACATGATGGAGATTCAATACTGGAAAACATTCCTTGGCACTTGTTATTTTACCAGTGCACATGAAACTCCTAGTGTGAGGAACCCTGAATTACAGCTCTCCTCTGAGTTGCCCTGGTGAGTATACTACATTGTGTATTGTGCATGGAATTGTTATGATACATTGACACCTTCTCTGCAAGGACAAATTATGGCACTGTTAGGCAAATTCAAAGTGAAAATGGTCTTAGTAAAAAAAATAAATACTATTTGAGCATAAAGAGAATACTATTATGGATATTGAACGAATCTGCCTTCAAAAGAGTAAGATGAAGTTTTACGAAGAGCTTTGTGTTTGTTTTGTTTGGTTTTTTTTGTTGTCAGCATAAACATCTGGTAAATTAGTGTCAAGAGAAAAAAGAAAAAGTATTTTGAAAAATTAGAAAACATTCCATTAAATAAGTTAGTTTTACAATTTCTGTCTCCAGCATATAGTCAACAGAGATTCATCAGAGATGGAATTAAGCTGTTTAAGTGGCATTATAGCTTAAACAAACTGCATGGCAAAACGGTATTTGAATACAGCCTGTTTTCCATGTGACTGAATTTGAAATGTCCCAAAGAGAAGCAATGTGGCCAGCACATTGTTTGAAACATCTCTTGTCATCAGGTAGGTTGGACTGAGTCAGACATCTTTGAGTAGTAATTGCAGCTGTGAAAATTTGCAGCAGGCCTTAAATCAGGATTGCGAGGTAGGTGGGAGAACGGCTTAAATGAGCAGTTGGTGGACTGATATATGTTCTTGTCTTCCTGATGTCAGTGGGATTTTTGCCATTGATCTCAGTGATGCCAGGAGTTGTCTCATCTTATTTTGTTTTCTAGGTTTTATATACAGTTTCCATTAGGTTGGCCACAGTTCAGGGAAACTATTGAACCAGTTGATTGTTTCTCATAGTTTTGCCTTCCTAATTCATCTCAGTAAAACCATTCTTAATGAAAAGCTATTACAATCACTTTAGCACAGAGCAATATTTGTTACTAAGGAATTCTTTTTTTTTTTGGTAAGAGAAAGAAGTATTCAAACTAGGATTCAAACCTCTTCTTCCAGAACAAATCTCTACACCCTCTGTCCACCCTTTCCCTTAAGGTTTATTCTGCTCTTAAAGCAGTCCCCAATCTCACGCTTCTGACTAGAGACTGCTGTTTTTCTTTAGGGGAAGAGAGAAAAAAGTCAAGTTCTCTTCAGAGTTGGGTCTCTTTATAAAGAATTGGCTGAACTTTGCAAACTTTACCAAAGGGGGAACCCTTTCCCACAATCCACTTCAAGACCAACCCCTTTGATGTCACAGCTGGCTCAAGTAAACTCATTTCCTCCTTCCCTAATGTGTGTCTGATGCAATTTTGGCAAGCTTTCTCTCCCTGCTGTTACTGCTGCCTGTTTTGAAATGAGGCCAAGTGCAATGTTTAATGCAAATGTTTGGTTTGGCCTAATCATCTGTGCTTTGCTTTACTGCTACTCTGCATTATATATTTATATATCCAGATCTGTCTACGGAGATCTATAGGCAATTTTTTCCCTCTTTCCCTCCTCCTTTGCAAATAATTCACACCACATGGTTTAAGTTACTCCTTTGCGGTCTACTCCACCCAGTTCCTAAATCAGTAAATCATCTTCATGCTTCTTCTCACACTGAGTGAAAGCAAGTTCTCAATTATGGAGACAGAATAGAGTTTTCAAGCCTTTGTAGTGGATGTTCATTAGTTTCTTGGTAAAACTTGAAGATGCTTGAAAACTGTAAAGGTTTCAGAACGGTGAGGTTTGCTCAATATTATACATACTGCTTTAATATCAATGGCAGTTTGAAGATGTGAGGGGAAAACGGAAGTACGTTGTAGAGCAAATAACATGGGACATTAAAATTGTGGAGATCACTTGCTTTCCCTGACAGGAAGTTGTTGATAACAGGATGACCTCACCTACTGCAAGAAATGAACTGAGAAGCCCCAGAATAGCCTGTAGGCAACATGTGTTGTGGGTCCTGTGTGGGATTAACACCCTTGTGGCCTCCTGCAAAACACATTTATTCAAATCAGATGTAGGGATTAAAATTTGACTCTGAAGTTAAACAATATTAGTAAGTTAAAAAGTAGTGGGGGGTGTTTCTGGGCCCTGGGGATTCATTGTTTATACTGCCATACCGTTAGAATGGCCCTTGGCATCTCTTTGGCCAAAGGCAACCCAGGCTTTTCCAAACATTGTTGCATATTGTGTAGGAAGCAGTGAGGCCAAAGGCCATTCACATTAAATGAAAAGAATATAACCCTTGCTGTTCTAAAAGGGAGTTTAAACCCCATAATCTTTCATGTTGCTTGGCATTTGTGCCAGAGAAGGTGCTGGAAATGGTTAATTTACCACCACAGACATAGCCTAGGAGGCATTTTTACAGTATCTGGCATTAAACACCTTCTTTACTGATTAAATGCAGGAATGAATGTTTCTTTCTGGATGTAGTTCAGGGACACATATCCTTTGTCTCTTCCTCTCCTCTGGAAGGAAACTCAGTGTATCTGAGGAAGTTTGTACTGAATCACCAAATCTGTTCTGGAGGAGCCTCCTCCTCTTATTTGTCTACAGAGGAGCAGGAGGCTTCAGTTCTCAGCCAGTAACTTCGGGATGTAAAAGACATGTCACCACTGAAGTCTTTGGCAAATCAGTAACGAGAAAGAATATAGGGATGCTCCTGAATATGGATAAATAATATGATAATACACCAATGCAGCAGGTTGACCTTGGCCAGCTGCCCAGCCAGCTGCTCTCTCACTCCCCCTTGATAGGACAGGGGAGAAAATAAAAACAAAAAGCTCATGGTCAAGATAAAGACAAAAAGATTCACTTACCAGTTGCCATCACAGGCAAAGCAGACTCAACCTGCAGAAAATTAATTTAATTCCTTGCCAATTAAAACAGATTTGGATAGTAAGAAACAAACAAAAACCCAAAGCCACACCTTCTCCCCACACTTTATTCCTAGACCCAGCTTCAACCCATGACTCCTGACTCTTTTCACCTTGGGGGCCATGGGAAATGGGGATGGGGGTTGTGGTCAGTCCATCACAGCCCTTCTTGGCCGCTCCTCCCTCTTCATATCTCTCCCTGCCCCAGCACCAGCTGTTCCCTGGGCTCCAGCCCTTCAGGGACAACCTGCAGGGTGGGTCTCTGCTCCAGGGGGATTTCTCTAGAGCTCAAGGGATCTCTGCTCTGGGCCTGCAGCAACTCCTGCCTTCCTCCTCTTCCTCATCCTTCAGGCTCACTGTATACAGTTGGCATAAGGAAGGGACTGGTGTGGGAGGAAACATGAACTCAGAGTGAGGTCCTCAGCTATGAATGAAGAATATGAGTGCCTAGATATCCACAGAGCAGGAGGAAAAAACAGTCCCAAAGGATAAATACAATAATAGACACTTTTAATAGGCTGATTGCATCCAACTGTTTTTTTTTGATGAGTCAGTCCTGCCTGTTTATCTCATTTAATTTTCATCAGTTGTATAAAAATGTAAGGAGGCACAGTTAATTGTTTGACTAGCATCTACAGGAAAAACATTTTAATAAAAATGACAGCATTTAATTAGAAAATATCGGGTTGGATAATTTAAAGTAGAAAAATTATTAAAGAGAACTGGCTTTTTAATTTTAAAAAGGTGATCATGTTTCTTTTGATTAATGCACAGAGTACACTTAATGTATTTTAAATAATTTCAATTTCACTCTGACATTAGAACACCAACTGCAATAGAAAGATAGCTATTTTTTTATATTGCATATTTGGATTTTACAAGATGAACAATATAAAAGAAAAATAGGTTTCTTGGAATAGGTGCCTGGGAACTATTTGCAGCTGTATTTTAGATTTCAGCTTTATTTCAGGAAAAAAGTAGTGAATTTTGGAATTTCCTGCAGAATAGACATTTCTGTTTTTGACAAGGCATACTGGGAAAGTCTTTGGGACAGGAACGGTTACTTATAGCAGATTTGTTTAGCAAACAGCAACTGTAGTTCTACCAATCACTAGGAATGATTGGAATGGATATGGATCACATAAGAATTTATGAATTAGCTAAATGTTCCACAGATATCATACCTGACAATTTTAATTATCTGCTGTAATTCTTCTAACTTCTCTAAGTCAGTAGCAGTGACTATATCATCTTTATTGCCTGCGAAGCATGAGGCATATTAAAGAGACTTGAAGAAAGTGAAGCATATATGACTTTATGATTACATTACCTACATTCGTGTGATTGGAATCAGACTCGGGTTTGTGACAGAGACACAAGTGCACAAATATGGTCTGCTTATGGCATCAGGAAGAAAATCAGAGCACGGTGCTGAAACTAGTCTTATTTGTTGTTCATAGACACTAAATGATCACAGTCAATGAAACAGAATTAAGAATGATGTTTGAAAGAATTTGCACTTTTCTAAGGAATTATATTAAAGATACAGGAAAAAACTGTGCAAATACTAAAAAAAAAGGGAATCTGGAGAGATTCAAACTTGGTTAAGCCATGTATTCTTCAAAGAACTTGAGCCCCAGAACCAAAGAGAAAAAAGTGGAAATGGCATGAAAGTTCCCAAGACCAAATACAAACATGAGGGAACAAAAATCAGAAAAAAATCAGAACAAAACCAAAAATGAGATGCAACTATAAATGAAGGGGCAATCTTTCATAATGCATCGTAAGAGGAGGGCATAATGTTGGTATGATACTCAATAGAGAGGGAAAATAATTGGCAGATGGAGTTGAGAAGGCTTAAGCCCCTTCTTCCTAAATTATGAATATGACACTGGATGAACTGGCTGGGCAAGCTTACATGAGTGTGGTACCTCCTACACATACTGTAGGCAATTCTTCCTAGGGTACTCAGATGACTGGCCAAAGAGATTTCCAAGGATATGTCAAGAAAGTGGAAAATATTTTCAGATTGTTTTCTGAAGAATTAATAATATTTTAGACATACCTACTTTCCTCTTACTTTAGAAAAGAAACAACTTATTGTTGTTGCCCAATGGGGATACTACCAAAAGTTACTATCTTAAATCACAGTGAGGGTGATTTAGGCTTGGCAATAGGAAAAGGCTTTTAACAATAAGGAAATTAAATTCAGGAAGAGATAGCCTAGGGAAATATTGATGTCTTCACCACAAGGAAATTTTAAAGAATATGGGAGGAAAAAATCAGGAGAAATTCAGGCACAGTTAATGTGGCATTTAGAATACACCTGGCTACATAATTTATAATCCTTTATCAGCTTTACTCTACACTGGGTCAAATCATATTACTTTGTGTACTACTGAGGAACTGGCAGAACACAAATCTGCTCTACATTTTCTAGAATGTATATTACTATATTCTTATAGAGAAGAGTGTGGGGGGAAGTTTGCCAGGATATTGCTATTTCCACATATACACATATATCTATATGTTTCCATATATATGGAAATAGCAATATCATGACACAGTAATATTTTTACATGGAAATAGCAGCAGCTTTTGCCTGCAAGAGGAATGTTTAGTCAGTAAAAATACATGCCAGATACTTTTAATAACTCAGTTACTGAATTTAAACACCTTGGTTTATTTGAGCTACCAAACACAGCTTTCCTAGTTTCATCATGTTTTTTTACCTAAAGGTGATTCTTTTTGAAAATAGTACACTATCAAAATTACTTTGACTTTTAACTTTCAATAAGTCTTGAAAATTCTCAGGCTCCACAGTGGCTTAAGCCCTGTTGTGTACAGAAGCTGAACACATGAAAATCTCCAGTAGCATCAGGAAAGTCACACACATGTTGAAGAAAATATTTCAGAATTTTGCAGCTTTGTCACTGGTAGACAAATTGATTTGGAAAAAATAGAAGTAATCTGAATTTTCACCACTTTAAATAGAAATTGGACTGGATTTGTCAGTAAAAAGTTCAGACTCTTCATTCATTAGATACCTCAAATAGCCTGGGCAGAACTAGCTTCACTTGATTCATGTCTGAGCAATGAAATAAATGAATTGTGAAATTCTGAATGAAAATAGAAGTTGATACTAACAGACAGCAGAATAAAACTGTAAAGGGAAAACCTGAAATGTCACTTAGGTAACAAAAGTATGATCTAGACAGATTGTAGCTATTAACATCAGAAGATCCACCTCCAAATGTGCCTATTCACTACAGCCCTTCAGCAGAGCTATAGCAGCGTCCAGCTGTAAGACAAGCTAAGCACTAGGACCTCAAAACATGGTCCTTCCTGGGAACAACCACATTTGGCTCAGCTCTCGTCCTTCAAGTGGGAGAGCTGGGTCCTAGAAGCTCCAGGACTTTGGAGCTGAGCACCAGGAGGTCTTCTCAGCACAGAGTTTACAACCTGCTTATGCTCTTCCCTGTAAACCTGTAGACCCACCCACTGCTTAGCATTCTGACCTGACTGCCATGTTGTGGTACACCATATGGATGTTAACTGTGATTTCCAAGCTGTAGCCCAGGCTCAGCCGATATCTGGATTTGTGTCTTAAGGAAACTGAACGTCTCCATATCTATTCCTTTACCTTTTACAAATAACAATACAGAAAGAGCTTACCCACTGTACAGGATTGTTGTAAGACTGAAGTAATTGTTGCTTGTATGTAACTTTGAAGAGGTAAATGGTAAGCATTATTATTTGAGCATCACTCTTGAGCTACAAAAAGAACTCCTCCTGTGATCAGGGTGCTCAGAAGAAGAGATAAATGCTGTCATGAAAAAGGCCTTGAGCACAGATGTGAAATTGCTCTCGAAACCTGTGTGATGTCTCCACCTGCACATCTCTTTCCACCTGCTTGGCAGCCCCTGCTGTCACCAAACAGAAAACATTTGGCTTTTCTGCCAGTGCAACAAAGTGAAACAGTGTGCACTAAATATCCCCAGCCCCTCCTTTACATCTGCCCTTACTGTCTCTGATATATAGTCTGTGTGAACTCTTCTGAGAACATTTTTCTTGCCTCCTGCGTAGGTGCTGTAAGAATTGCTATGCAATATGTCACATTATGGGAATCTGTGAGTGTTGTCAGTATGTGCAAAGGGGGCAGCAACATCAGCATTTTAATCATCACTGTGAAAGCGAAATGAATTGCTATTAATTTTCAAAAGGAATCAGACACAGTAGAAAGCAAATCTCTAGCAAGCACTCTGTATATTAAGTGATCACTGATACTACAGGTGCTTCACTCAGAGTTACTGAGTTGTGAGTTCATTTTAATCCATCAGTAAGGACACATTAAGAAGGTAGTGATCAAAGAAAAGATTCATAGCCACAAAACATGCATGGTTTTCCAATGGAGTATTCCTGCCTGGAGTGAGATTGTGAAGGACAACAAATACACTGATATTTTGGCCAACTGTGACGCATAGTGAGAAGGCCACAGACTCTCTTTGGCCAAGTACTTCAAGAAGGGGACTACTTACTGTCACAGCTTTAGGGCAGTGTTTTTTATTGGCGGCATGGAAGTATGTCACCAGAAGCAGGGAAGCAGATCCATGGAAAAGCATTAATGCTGCCTGAGCTCCTGTACTGTTAAACCATGACCTCAGCCCTCTCAATCACAGTTATAACTTGATTAGTCCTCCATCACCACAAAGCCTTTTAAGGTAGGAAAGGCTTTAATTGCTGATATGAAACATTTGTGTTTTGTCATGTGGTATGAAAGAAAACTAGAACAAAACCACACAACTTTTTATTCCTTTGCAAGTCATCATTTATAAGGGTTTAGCTGATTGCAGTGAAATAAAGAAATTTATCTTCAGCTACTCTTTTAGGAGATAATAGATTAAGGTTCTTTCTAGTACTTATAACTGTAAGATTAACTCAGTAATCTGGTTTCTTATCTGGCTCCTACCTCCCACGCCTACCTCTTCTTGTACATGGGAGAAGTCAATAGCACTTAACTTCTCTAATTGAAATCAGCCTGCTGACTAAGTCCATCCATGGATACAGGAGCTGGACTGTAATAATCTGTTCTGCAGAGAATTAATCTCCTGGGAGTGAGGCAGACCTAATTACCAATCTCAGTGAAAAGTCTGGATTTGCTGTCGCTGCTTGTGGGCCCAGCTGGAGGAAAAGGCTCAGCATACCATTTAACTAATCTCTTCCTGAAATGTTTTAAACATGCCTAATATTGGATCTTGTGCAATTGGTTTTAGCAGCTCCAGTAACAGAGTAGACGCGCTCTTTCAGTCACACTTAACATTAAAAGAATCTGGGCCTCTCATCTGGCTCAGGGCAAAGGTCTGAAAGTCTCTAGCACTTATGAGTCACAATAGGCTTACAAATGGTATGTTTTACAATTACAAGTCAGCATTTCTGTGGGTGACAGCTCTTTTGCTAGAAAGAAGAGTCTCTGC
Organism: Coracias cyanogaster; assembly: GCA_033124195.1. Lineage (NCBI taxonomy): Eukaryota > Metazoa > Chordata > Aves > Coraciiformes > Coraciidae > Coracias > Coracias cyanogaster. The sequence continues at coordinate 89,072 of JAVSBS010002528.1, read as the reverse complement.
CAATGGTAAACTGGGAGTATAAACTATTTCCCTTGCATGAATGGTGTATCAGCATATCTTCTCGGCTTCAGTCAAGCGATGTATCACCCAGGATAAAAGATGGGGAGACTGCAGCCGACACATGGTCAGCTGGGTTGTTTTCCATGAAGGACACTTCTTCCTGAATTTGTTTCCATGTTTATCCAAAGTAGGCTGTTGAGCACTGTGCAGATTACTTGCTAACATTAAAAGAGTATAAAATCTAGTTTCCTAACTGTAAAATGAGAAGTCAAATGTAAAAGCCAGTTTATGACAGGCACTCCAGGAAATAAAACTAGCAGCTCTTACATGAGCCACTCCACATCTTTTAGAAGGTATTGTCTTGACATAAAGAGCCCAAATCTGAACTTTAGAATAAAACCTAGCATAAAGTCTATGTCTTTTAAAGGTATAGTAATGGTAAATATGACATCAAATGCCTCATACATCATGCAAATATAAAATCCATGCAGGATTTATTTATCCTATGTGGACTTTAAGAACTGTATCGCAGAACTTCTCATATGGTTTCAATATTTTTGGCATGATTTCAGTCCAACAAGTTGTAGAGTCTTAATTTTGCGATGTAGTACAGTGGTTCAAATGCAGTAGGTGTAGGTGGCAGTGGAGCAGCACATCTGACACTTCTCTTGTTCCCTGCCTGCCCGGACTTTAGCTAGACCCTGGGAAGTTTCCTGTAGGACAGGAGTGTTTCATCCCAAGCCTCTGGAGTAAACATACAATATAAGATCAATAGTTCTGTTGATCAGATGTTAATGAAACACTGAAGTCTGGCTGATGTTGGGTGGTGTGTGCAGTGTCAGGCACAAACAATGACAAATGTCAGCTAAGCAGCATGCATCACGGATGTGTTTGTCTGAGTATAGATGAACCTTTTTTACTGCTAGTCACTGATGTATTGATGAACTGATGGCAACCAAAGCCAGGATTTCGGAATGACACGATAATTCAGACCACATTTTCTGTGCCCTTTCCCCAGTTGTGGAATTGCGCTCTATTGTCCCTTTGAGGTCCAAGATCTCACACCCTCCCTGTTAGAAACAGGAACTCTGTGTGAATGGAAATCAGAGACTTGCATCCTGCTGTGTCCATGCAGAGGCTTCAGCTGAAAGCAGGCAGCAACAAGATGCCTAATAGGAGGCAGCTTGCAAAGCAAAGAAAAAGGAAGTAGAAGGAAGAGAGTCTGAAGACGTAAGTAATTGGCTTAACTAATTATGGCTCCATTAGCCCGAGGCACTACTGAGCCTGAAACCTGGAAACTTCTTAAGACTGCTGTATATAGCTACCAATGCTATTGGAGTTCCTTTTCCACATTCTATTACAATGACCAGCTTGTTTGGGGATCGTAATATTCGTTCCCTTAATGTGAACTTGCAAAACATCCACAGAATAAGGCACTGATCCACAAATCAGACCAGCGTGTTCATTATGTTAAGAATCACCAAGTTTACTAGTGATACAAGAGGCTTAATTATTAGTAGCAAGTTTTTCCCTCCCCAACAGACATGTCTGTGAAACCAGTCTTTTATTTTTCCCTTAGTGTGCAAATACTGATTTTTCTTCCATGTTTTATTTAGTTTGTTTTCCTTGGCAGTATGCAAATCAAACCCCGGCTACCTCAAGTGCCAGCTCTCATTTTAGTCTGCTTTCCCATGTGCATTTATATGACTGCAGGTATCAGATGGAAGTCATTGGTTTTAATATTTTACTTTATCAATAGAAAGATGAAACTCCTTGACATATGAGAAGGTCATAATTCATTCTGGATTGCTCTATTACTGTGTCAACACTCAGGCATCTGAAATAAACTTCAAATTCCTTATTTATGGACTCAGAGAGACTGACTTCCAATTTTAGGCTGGAGTCAGAAGCCTGAATATTTTAAGGCTTTGTCCAAGATGAGCCAAGGCATGAGTTCTTTGATCAGCCTGGGAGTCCCAATCCCTAAGACAAAACTTGTATGGGTAAGTAAGATGCGTGTCCCATTCAGAGCATCCTTGAAAGTTGTGACATGGCAGAAGAAGGTATCCCACAGCGTAGCAGTTGGTAGCTCACACTCAGCTGATAGAGCTTTCTCATGAGAAATATGAGGACTAAGAGACATATGTCCATGGCAGGTCATTTTTTTAGATTAAAGTCATACTTTCCAACAACAGTGGTTCAGATTTTCCTCTGACTTATGATTGTCAGATCTTGCTAAGTAGACTGAAAGTGCTTCACTTTATTGAAGCCACACTGATACCCCCATTTTTTTCTTCTTTATGCTATTTCACAAATATACCAGGAGTTTACAGCGATGTGGAAAAACAGGCAGATAAACCTGTACGTATTACAACATTACAACTGTCTCTCCAGCTTCTTTCTCCTATGCGCAGAGATGCTTCTCTGGACACATCCCTAATCTTTCCATGAAGCAATTCAAATATCATTAGCAAAATGATCTTTTAAAGCAAAAATGGATATTAACTTGCTTCATGTGAGAATACATTGTCCTAATAAACTGGTCTTAACCATGCTGTTAGACACAGTTGCAACACAAGTGATAGAAATTAACCAGCAAAATAATAATTTTCTCTGGCTTCAGGGGAAATTGCTTGTATGCTTTGGAAATAAAACCCTCAGTGTGCTGAAACATGAATGTAACCCACTCAGAGGAGAACACGGGAGAACACATTAAGTTTTTATTGAGGCTTCCTTCTGTTGAAGCATTTCTAGAACGTAAGTAAAAGCACATGGAAGTTTTTTGGCAAAAACTGAAATAATAAAAAGAGAAAATGTGTGACTATGACTGAAACTGAGAGAGAGTGGACAGAGTTGCTATTCAGAGGGTAAACATATTTGAGATGAAAGAAAAATTATGATCTATGATTTTCAGCTAAGAAACACCTAAATTATCAGGTTTTGATAAGAAAAATATAATATCCAATAGCTACCTGAAAAGACAGGTGTTACAGAAATTAATTAAATAATTATGAAGATGCAGAAATATTATAAGATTGAGTAGGACATGTGAATGTGGCGAATTTCTATCAGAGCCATTTCAATAATGGATTTTTAAGTAAAATATCCTAAATCTAAGAAACTTAGAGAGAAAGCCAAGAAGCTATGGATGTTACTTTTATGAAGAAATAACAATAATTACTTTATGTTGACTCCGAAAGGATTATTTAATCCAAGCACTTTGACCAGTGCTTTCTTTCCCTTACAAAATCTTCCCCTCTCAGAACAAAATAAAAAAAAGAGAGGAATATTAAATTCAAAACCAATAAAACCAATATATTAAAACAAAGAAAAAGTTCTGAAATGAAAAATTAAAAGATGATTAAAATTGCTGAATAGAAATAAGCCATTATCTTGAAGGACCTTCCTTTATCCCCTATTTCCACAGTTCATTTCTTCCCTTTTTTTTGTGGTAGAAACCACTCACCATTTCCTAATTGCTTCAGTGACCTCCGGAAACTGCATTTTTGGTCAATTTATTATTCAGTGAAAACGTATCACTGAACTCTAATTATAAAGGCATTTATTAATGTCAGCTGCTAATGCCACACATTTCATTGTTTCATTACATCATCTTAAACTGTAAGGTCTTTGTAACAGAGATCATTTCTCAGGACAGGAAGCTGAGCTCCCAAGAGCATGGTGGGAAACAGGGTTCCCATCCTGGAGAACTTCTATAAGGCTGCACAAATGGAAGAAAGTTTGTCACACCTCATTTCCCTGTGGGATTCCTCTTTCAGCCTTGAAAGGGGCTCTGATTGTGATTAAAATTTCTCAGTATTTACCTTTTTGTTGTGTAGGCAGAAGAAAAATTGGGATAAAATATTTAAGTTTACTCTTGACTTTTTGTAAGAACACATTAATCTTTGCTTCGTTACCATCGTTTTTCCTCACTGACTTTCTCCAAGATATGGCTGTGCATCCACTCTTCACTCCAAAGAGGACAAACAGTGGCTTGTTGCTGCTGGAACACCACTATGTTGTGCTTAAGCACAACGGCAGAATATTTTTAAGTAGCATTTAGAAAACAGGCTTAGTGGGAGCTGAGAAAGAAAGGATAGAGGGTCCTGTCCTTCCCTATTCCTTATCTCCAAGGGAGGGTGGAGCTGCATTTTATATATTTTAAACAATCTATCTACAGCTGTGAAACTGGTGATAGAATTGCTTATCAAAGGGCCTTGAAAATGCTTGCAATTTGTGCAAGTCTCCCCAAGGAGAGGAGGGGGAGGAAGGAATTCCATGGTAATCCATGTTTTAGAAAATGTTCAAATGTATGTAATGCTGATTATTACCACCTGCTCAGCCTCTTCTATGTTACAGCCCTCTTGGGAGAGGCATACTTAAGGGTCTTGTCAAAAAATGTCAAAGTTATTTTTTTCACCAGATGCAATAACTTTCCTTGAAGACCGCCTGCTTTGGATCCCACGTGAAAATACCATTAAGCCTTCATAGAAGGGGTTCGGGGTTAGGAATGGATTTGGGACTAGTTTATGGCTGTTGCAGAGCTTTGAAGGGCCCATTGCTCCCCCCCTGCCCCTTACTGAAAAGACAAGGTTGGGGGAAATACTATTTGTGTCATTCATTCTGTATGAAATGAAATAAAATAAAATATGAAACACTTGATTTGACTGTCTATGATTTCTTTTAATTAGAACCCTGAAGCTATCCTTTTCCCAGAGGCTAATGCTGTTAGGTAATCTTGAACAATGTGTGTGTGCATTACAAAACTGGCAATACAATCACTTTTCGACTACGGTTATGTGTCACAAATGAATTGACAGCAGGCATTAGGAGGTGCCTCCCACGAGCCAGGAACAAGGATGTTATATGTTTGTACATAAAGAAGTCTGGCAAGGTTTTTCTGGCCTCAGTAGCTTGGAAACAAAGAGAGTGTGTTACTAGGATTTCCGGCAGCTATAAAAAACTCCTTTCACCTTTGTGCTTTAAAATGATGCTGTCAGTGATATTCACAGTGAAAACTGTTCCATCAAAATAGTTTTGCTTGAATTTTTTGCTTCATAGTTACTTTTTCTTTCTGTAGTAGTTCAAGACAAGGCAAATTGGAGGAGTAGGTTATGTCTTTTTAAAGAGTTTCAAGTGGTAGTCAACTAATAGATCAGACATGAGCGTCTTTGGTGTTCGCATGTCTATCCCCAGCATACTGTGTGCTATTGTTGATCCATGCTTCAGACCGGCCCCTTGCAAGGTTTTCGTTCTTTGGCTAGTTAATGTTTAATGTTACATGCATTTGAAATGAGGGTCAGGGTGCGGTCACTGCTGGTAACTAACTGGGTTTTCTTCAGACTTCTGGTAGGTTCACAGTGGCAAGTTTTGAAACACCTTTTCCTTTGAGCCTGGAGGAGGCAACTGCAAGCGGAAGGCTTAGATCAATGTACCTGGGGGCCCCAGGCTCAGATTCTGACATTGATGTCGACTGTCCATATGGCCTGAGGCAAATATCCCACTGTCTCAGGCTCATGCACATAAAAATCTGGAAATTTTTGCTTCTTTCCTTTTGTATTTTGTCTTGCCAGTTATATCATGAGCTTCTCAGGTCTCAGATGGAGGCCTTAAAGTTAGTTTTAATATCTTATACACCATTGTAATCAAATAACAAATGAAAGGATAGGAACTCATAAGCTTTGGGGAAGTTAAACTCTTCCATCTGTAAGCACCCAGTGGATTTTTTGGCTTTCTCTTCAGTCTTGAGGGCCAATGCAATTTCTGTAAAGCATGACAAAAGACTTGTTGATAAAATTATGATCTATCTTTTTGACAGATAGAGAGGAACAAAAAGTAATCTCTGCATGATTGAGATATGCAAAAAATCTTGATTGAACCATAATTGTGAACTATCTGATACTGAGTTGGTATGCTCATCTTTATGGTAGGAGATGGAAACAGAGTTTGTGATGGGTTACAGGTCAATGATCCAGTAACAATAAAAAGGTATTCTGTATTATTTTCTGCTAAGTACTGAGTGCCAGTGAAATCAGATGAATTTGTGTGGGTAATATTTAAAAGGTTTAAAGCTTTCCATCAGCTGGATTGTAGTTAGAGCTTGGTAAAGTCCTTCCATGTGTCCACTGTAAGACTTCATATGAGAGTCTTCCAAGAGCTACAACAAATGCTTGGGAGAAACTTCAATGCATAAATACATTAGTTACTGCATCATCATTCTGCACTGTTCGTTCAAAGGTAATTGCCACTTGACAATAAGTATTTAATTTTAATTAGGCATCCTGTAACCCTGACACTTCTGTACACATTTTGTTAATAATTTTTTCCATTTCAGCCAGTTGTCTGCAGAGTTGCCTGTTCTTTTTAAAGAGGAAAGAAGGTATGCAAGAAAATCACCCTCCCTTCATATGCCACTAGATAACGACCAGAAAGCTGTTTTTCCTGAGTACAAAATACAATCAGACTCTGCTGCAAGTGGACACTGGGTTGAATGTCAGGGGCTGGCTGTTCCCTCTGAGAAAGGAAAGACATAGTGTGTTGTTCAGCTGTTTGAAAGAAGTGGGGGAAATTTAATTCAATCCCTCCCATAGGGTATTTCTGTGATCATCCCAAATGGCTTATGGCTAAATTGCTGTGGGAATTACTGGAATTCTCAGTGAGTCTGGTGCCAAACCAAATGTATTTACTCCCCTCAACAATACAAGGAAAGAGATTTTCAACTGAGAATCCATCAGAAAAGGATTCTGTAGTTTTGAGACAAGTAAGAGAAAAACAGGCATAACTTGGAAGAAATCAGAGAGACATGTTCAGGCTGTTGGTGCATAGCACAGCCCCAGATGATCAAGTCCAAGGCCTTTTCGCTCAGTGCTGAAGCTGGAGACCATTACACATAGGAAAGTTTACTTGACCAAAAAAATGATCTGTGGATATGGCACGACAGGAAATAAGTGTTCTCAGCATACGAACTCTTTGTTGGTGATCCAGGATACTTTCAGTGTTAGTCCATAGATATCAAAATGAAGACTTTCAGTATCTATATAATTTCATTTTATTCACTGTAGAGGGATTGAGGAATGAGTTTGTGGTTAAAGCACAGACCTGGGACAGAGGACATCTGGGCTGAAGCCAGACCACAACTGAAAACTTTAGAAAATAATTCCAAGTACTTACATCAGGCACCCAGAAACAGAGGTAGCCCAAATTAACTCTTTTCTAACTGCTGACTTAAATTCTCTTTCCTTCCATTCTCCCCGTCCACTGTAAATGACTTTAATAATGAGGATAATATTCTTCCTTTATAAAAAGTTGCTTATCTATGGAAAAGAGATACTCTCAGGATACTACTCTATAATAACATTAAATCATTTGCTACTTATTTGCTATCCATTACATCTGTAACAGAAACACTCTAACAAAATGCATATTTTCACAATATAGAGTTCTACAAAAAGATTTTGAAGTATTTGGAACAAGTATTTTCTTTTCCTAAAATTTCAGATTTTTGAACATTTCTGCCGACACAGAAACCGTCTGTATTTGACATTAGTTTTAACCTTATTAAGGTAGTTTGGCCTTGCTGTTGTAAAGCCTTGGCTTCTGCCACATTACAAATGGTGAACGTTAAACAGAATTGATGGGGAGTTTTCTTACTAATTGCCACTTGTGAAAAGATAATTATATTCTCTGTCTTGGATAATACGCTGTGGCATTTGGGACTAGCTAAGCGTGGCCTACCTGACCTTTCCTGTTGGCAGTTTTGGAGTGAGTGGTATGGAAACACAAAGGCTAGTTGAGACTAGAAAAAGTGATTGCAGGTCTTCAACCTACCATAATTCATTTGCAGGAAATACATTTGAAGTTAACCCAATCGATAAAAAAATGATGGTATATGTTACTTGAAGTGACTGGGAGATGTTAGCAATGAAAACAGTTCTATTTTATTTTGTGGTATGGTTCCAGTGTCTTTTTGAAGTCCAAATACATGAAATTTATATGCCAATGCACAAAATTTATGTCAGCAAAATATTACTACGGGAAAAATTTGCTGCCAGCTTGCACTGTGCCCTGGTGAACAAGGACACAAAGCAGTTGAAAGACTTTATTTTTCACAGAGCAGATATCTGGTCAAAAATGACACTTCATTAAAGCTAAAATGTCTCATCAATTCTGTGGACAGTTTTACCCAGGCCTAGGATGACTTCGCAAACATAGGTGGACTGATTCAGAGTTTCAGGCTCTCATAAGTAACAGTAATCACTCTAGTTCAAGTCCCCACATGTTTTCTGGAACATCTGTGGATCTGATCTCCCACATCATGTACAAGGACCTATTACCAGCTCTTCTTGGGGCTTCCTTTTCATTTGCTTCCTTCAAGAAGTTCTGAAAAGCTTTCCCTTCTGTCTTTGTAGCAGTGAAAACACATTGAAAATTTGATATATTTTATGAAACAGAAGAGCTATTTTCTGCTCCTCCATACTTAGAACATTCTTGTTCTGCTTCCGAGGCACCCTATCACTTCTGCAACCTTGATTGTGACACTTGAAGTCTAAAAGACTAAAGGACCTTAGTGCTCCATCTATAAATTAGGGAGTGTGCCCTTTCCCCTCTTCCCTTTTTTATTTGTCCCTTTGTTTTGTTTGTTGTTTGTTTTTACATTTTTTGACTCTTACTAGCACTGGGCAACCCACTTAAGTGGGAGTCTGATCTCCTTTAACACTCAGCATGCTATTATTATAGTACAAATTGAAAAAGATACAGAAAACATTATTACAAAATGGAATGGGACCATAAACAAGAGCAAAAGAAAAAAATAAATTGCTGTATATTTATTACTGTATCTTCACACCATTTTTTCATGTACTGTAGGAGAAAATAAGATAATGAGAATTTTTTTTTCACCCACCTGATTTTTGTTGCAGGCTTTGACACTTTTCTTAGTGCCTTTCAAGTTTATGGTCCATTTACTTTTGATTAATTTCTTCACTGTTCTACTTGTTCCTCCTATGTTTTGTTATTAGACTTCAGGCAAAACTATACTTCTGACACTTCAGCATATTAGTCCTGTTTAATTCTTTCTTTCATTAAAGCTCTGCAGATCTACCACCACTGCTTTTCTTTACCTCTCCGCAGTCCTCACTGACAATTAGCATATGTTTATTCTATATTTTTTGCTAAGTTACAGTAAAAATCCACAAAGCTCTGCAATGAAGGGAACTTCATTGTGCCTGTTGTAGGCAGAAGGAGCTAGTATTTTCTTATAAATGTTTTTTTGACAGTATTCTATATAATTTTGACATCTCCCCTATGTAATTAAGCAGTTCTAGATTTTGTCCCTTCATAAACCACCAAATTCCTGAAAACCAGGCTAGCCAAAGACATGAGTCAGCAATTTCTTCATTCACTTTGCTCTTACTGCTCTTTCTAGAGCAATGACTATTTCCAGCTGTGCATTGCTTGCCTCTGAGTTAAATGTGGGTGGCAGCATGTACCATTGCTGACTGGTTTATGAGCCCAAGCCAGTGCAGAAAGAAACCACTTCAAACAATGCTACCACAACAACTAAGTGATATCAGATGGACATTGACTCAAATTTGGTCTATTTCGAAACAGTTCCCAAAAACGGAACCCTTTTCCAGATCAAGTGTGGTGTCCTTTTGTACAGCTAAATTGAGTAATTACGAAGAACACATATCTTCATGGTTATATTCAACCAAAAGGTTTTCTTGCCTTTATTTTAACAGAACAAGCATATGGCCCTGATCCCCTGGGTGCTGAATACACTGTTCACTTTCATATGCACATGAGAGGAAGGAGTTATGCCTGCCAGGATCCAGCTCTGAAAGTACATGGGCTGTAGACAAGATCACTGTGTTGATTGCTGCAGAGTCTCAGTGAATATAAAACAGTAATAACGAGTCAGGTCCTGCCATATAAGCCAGACAAAAAGTTACCACTAATGATAAACCCTAACTAATCTCTTAAACTGTTACCCAACCCATTTGCCTCTTCTTCATTTTGGCTTAAGAAAACTCGTATCCTAGGATGCACATCTAAAGTGATATACAACTTCAGTAAGCGAAAATAGACATGCTTTGAAGCTTCCTTAGCGTCTTCCAAGTCCTCAGGCTGTTCCAAAGGGCGTTCTGGGAAAGGATTAGGTGCAAGATTTGGATCACCTGCCTTGGCACCAGAATAGCAACCTACTTGTCCCTGCCCAAATATATGAAGGCAGGAAACAGTTTGGCAGTCTGAATTCCAGTTTTGCAAAGACACCTCTCTGCCTGCCTGAGTTCATCATTGTTGTTCAAGTACATAGACCATCTTCAGATGTTTCCTATTGACTGACTTGTGCTAGGCACTATCATCTCTTCAGATGGTGCAAACAGAATGTAGATGCCTCTTTCAGTCATTTGAATTATACTTCTTCACCCAGCGGCTCCAGATATCATGAAATATAAACTCTCGTATCATTAAATTTAAACTTCCCTTTTGCATCCCTTCTCCCAGCTTTGGCCAGCCTCCATATATTTTATATTAGGAAAAGATGCAGGGACATTGGGAGCAGAACAAAGTAAGTGACACTAAATGGCCTTCACATACGCTATTAATAGTAGAAGGCATTGGAAATAAAATCACTAGTAACCAAGTCAATAGGAATGAGACACAGAGGGAGAGAAAAAATATTAGGAGGAAGAGCGAAGAGAACATACATGGAAAAGACTTGGGAAACAGCTAAGAAACAAAAGGGCACAGAAACCTGAGGAAACAGAATGGAAAAAAATGTAAAGAAATAAGGTTAATCATAAAAAAATATGCATAAAATAAGGCAAAGTCAGGGTAAGGAATAGCCTCACAGCTGAGCCAAAGCTAAGCTCTTTTGAAAGTCTGGCCCCTGCTCTAGATGCTTGTAAATTTATCTCTGAGCCCTCTCAATATTTTGACCACGCTTGCCTGAAGTGCAATGTTCTTCATAAGCTACTTCGTAGAGATAGATAAAGAAACATTTACTGGAATATTTGTGACTGTTCCCTTTGTTCAGGTTCACACCCCTCTCTTTATTTCCACATGAACTTCAGAACAGTGACACAACCACATTTTAGCAGCATCTGCACAAAACCCCCTTGCTTTGTCTCAGGCAAACTGATTCAAAAAATCTCATAAGCCAATTTTTGCTTTCAGAAGGTATCTAATGCATTTCAAGGTGTGATGCTTAGTATGCCTGAATTGTGCTCCGAAGATTATATCTGTCTTTTCAAAACACCATGAGAATATAAGCAAAGAGGCAGCCGACCCACTGCTACACTGTGATTTTCTGTGCACACTTAAAGGTGCTGTTGTAATTTATAGCCCTCCTTGTTTGTATCTTCTCACAGTAATCTTAGCACTGCCATATTGGAAAGTGATATATGTGAATCAATTACTAACTGAGGTTACTGGGATAGCAGCACCTGAGAAAACGCGTTGTCTGTAGCAGGGAAGTGAGTGTCTTGAGACTTGGCCAGAGAGAAAATATAAAGAAATCAAAAAGAGACAAAGGAAACATAAAAAAAAACCCAAACCAAAAAACCAAACAAACCACAAACCTGTACATTAAAAGAAATAATGTGATTTAATAGCCTGAATTAAGACAGGTCTTTAGCCTTTCCCTGTGAATTTGCACAGTTAGCCAGTAATTATGTAAATCAATTCCTCCTATAAAACCTGTACTTACAATTGTTTGGACCTGGGCAGTGATTGAGTTTGCTTCATGCCACTTTGTTGGGCCTTAATTCAAGAGTCTATTCTCTTTCAGCAGCACACTTCAGTGATGGCCTAACCTCAGGTATTCTGAAGTTCTAGTGAATGGTCTCAAAGATTTAAAAACTTTTAACCTTTGTAAAAAGCAAAAGAGGAATTCCAGCCCAGTTTGTTCATCCTTTTGGTCTCCATTTTAAAATGGAGGAATAGGGAACATCTGGACAAACATCTTGGCTTCTTTTTCTTATGATGGCTCAGGCCACAGTTTGTGTTTCAACAATGCCTTATAGCATCCAGTCACAAGGCACAGAGTGACTTTATGTCCTTAGAATGGAAAGATTTTGGAAAATTCCATACAAATGAGGCCCAGACGAACAAGTCTTAGAAGCAATTATGGTGTTCCTTTTCACTTCACTTTGAATTAACATTTGTTTGAAATAAAACGGAGCTTTATTTTCCCCCCAACCCTTTTTTATTTTTTTCTAAGTTTTGAAGATGTTTTGGTTTTTGCATTTAGGAGATCACATTCTCACTGTTTATGATTTTGTGAGAGGGTGCTATTGGTTCTTTTGATTTATTGCCTTAACCCTATAGTAAAATTTTCCAAATTCAATCCATATAAATGTATAATCTAAAAAAAAATTAAGCGTTAACAGGAAGAGCCTCACTCTAAATCTGTAACAAAAAGGGCTCTGCAACACTAGATGTAAAGTTTTGTTGTTATTTTTTGTGTATGTGAATTAATTGGTCTCTTTATTCAAAAGTCAGTGAAACTGAATTTACCATGATTTTTATTCTTATTTCCATTAAACAGCTAACTGGACAGACTACAAAACTCTCTTTAGAACTACTGCAGAATAGGTAGCAGGAAATAACATCTTGTTGAAAGCAAGTTTCTGTTCTCAGCTTGTAAGGGTGGAGATATTTTTGCTTAGTTCCCAGAGGTGAAATTCTGCCCCATTGAAGTTTTGCCATTAATTTCAGTTGGGCCAGAATTTCGCCCCAGGTCTACAAAACCAGCTTCCAGATGTACAGTAAAATACCTGAGTTTTGGCCAGCTTTTCTCCTCTTTTTGCCAGCAGCGTGCATAGAACAAATACATACATAAAAGAAAACTTACAGAAAGTCTCACAGATCTGAACACAATTTAAGCACAAAGGATTTAAAGACATTTGAAAGGATTCTATGTACACGGGATAGGAAAGTTTTGCAAAGTTCCTTGAAGGACAGAGTAGCAAGTAGACATTCAGGACATCTAAGTCTTCTCCCGACTTTGCCATTAGTGTATTTGGTGACTTTGGTCAAATCATTGTAGTTTATTGAGTAGTTCATCTTGCATAAAAAAGACCGTAATAGCTGATTTCCTCCAGAAAATACTTAAAGGACTATTGAATAACACCACTATATAATTTGGCCTTTTTTAAAATTTTTTCCTTCCCCCTAGTGAAAACTGGACATTTATAGTACTTTTTTTGGCTTTTTGCAACATGCCATTTAAAGAGTTGTCTTTACCATGGGTATAGTTAAAAAGTTATTTATTAGATATCTTCATGATGCATAGCAGAGATCCAATTCTATACAGTGGTCCATCCAAAGTGTCCTCAAAAGATCCATACCACAAATGTTAGGTTCTCCTATAAGAAAATAAAGATACTCTCCGTGGAAAAAAAGCTGTAGGGCCCATGCCCATATCCCAGTATGCTATGAAGAACTCATGAAGTGAAGAGGACTTAATACTCCACAGCTTTTATCTGATTTTGTGTTCACTATAATTTTTTCAACAGCTTTAGATGCAGACTACCGTTTATGAGCAATATAAAATAACACATAAAAGCAATTATTCTGCTTTTTAAAAGATCTACAACAAAGGTAACTATTTAGAGTAGTAGTATCTGGAATGTGAATATAAGATTTCCCACAATTCTGCATTGTATAATTACTTTTCTTTAGGATGTGACTTTGTTCATCGGATGGAATTTTACTTTTTAAAATAGTGTGTCATATTAACAGCAACCTGATTTACATGAAGGAAATAAATATATGAACTATGGCACTAGGAGAAGTGAATTAACAGAGTTTAAAGCCAAGAGATACCATTAGGCTGCTTACCTAGAACCCTGGTATATTACAATCCTTTAAATACCACCTACTTTTATATGAAAACTATAATTTCTGCTTCTGCTTAATTCTAAAGATCTGTTGCAGAAAAACAATCTACCTATGCTGTCAGAGGTTTGATATACTGATTAACAATCCTCCCTGTTAAATATTTGTTCATTATTTCTTGTATTATGTGATGCCTTTCCCTCCTAGATCAAAGTGACTTTTTAGTATGCACTCTCTTCTCTCTGGGAAAATGGTTTATATGTGTAATCTTTCCCATTATTCTTGTGGTCAGATAAACAGATTGAGATCTTTTAAGTGTCTCCATGGACAAAATCTTCATCAACTTCAAAACCTTTTAAGCTTTCTTCTGAACACTCTCCAGCTTTTCTACAACAATTAAAAGATGCAGGGTGCCAGAAAGTGTGCATCATTCTTCTACTGAGGGTAGAAGAATCACAGAATTATAGAATCACAGATTCATTATGGTTGGAAAGGACCTCCAGGGTCATCAAGTCCAACCTTTCTCCTAGCATCTCTCTAACCACTACACCATA
>JAVSBS010002528.1:60716-74576 GCA_033124195.1 Coracias cyanogaster | reverse complement strand
CTCAAGCAGATCGACACTTGTGCTTAATTTTGTGTCATCTGCAAATTTACTGAGGGTGCATTTGATCCCCTCATCCACGTCATTGATGAAGATATTAAACAAGACTGGTCCCAAAACTGAGCCCTGAGGGACACCACTTGTGACCGGTTGACAACTGGATTTCACTCCATTCACCACCACCCTCTGGGCTTGGCCATCCAGCCAATTTCTAACCCAGTGAAGAGTCCTCCTGTCTATGCCATGAGCTGCCAACTTCTCCTGCAGAATGCTGTGGGAGACTCTTCTGCATCAGAAGTCACCTCTCTTTGCTGGCTCAGTGCTCTGCACTTGCACACTAAAGATGACATTAACCTATTTTGTCACAGAACATATTTCCTGCTTGCACCCAATGTTCTCTAGACCCTTTTTCTGACTTCTCATGCTTAGGAGCTTAGCTAGAATGTTGAATAAGGGTAGTTCAATTATCACACTAAAAGCTACCGTTTCATGGCTACGTGCTTAACTTTACCCACAACACTCTTAAGTGGAAAAATTACAATGGTTACAAGGTATAGGTGTAATAGATTGCGTTTACAATTCCCACTCCAGAAAAAATTGAGGGGAGGAAAAACTGTTTATTATCACAGCTCATTTAGTCTCCTAGATTTTCTACAGTTTACATTTTCCAGAGTACCTAGATCTCTCAGAAAGATGTTAGGGTATTCTGGTACTGTTACAAAGGTTCAGAGGAACTGTTTATAGCATCTTCTTGACCTAATTTCTGTCAAATTCTCCTGGACTGCTACCGTTTTCCTGGTAGTTATTTGTGCTACTTTAACTAGAAGTGTATTGGGCATTCTTAGAACATGAGGGGCTGAGGTATGTACTGGCACTTAGGTCAACCATTCAGTGGTCAGTTGCCTCCTTTGCCTTCCTGCAACATTTCCCCAGAAGAGTGCTCACCCAGGGGCCACCACAAAAGCTTTGCACCTGTACTCCATGAAAGGCATTTCCTTCAAAGAAAACATCAAAGCTCTGAGAAGTAACCATGAGAAATATTTCTCTGAGCATCATTTTAACTATTATCTTGACACAACTGCTGTGTTCTGGGTACTTAACCCAGGAGATTAAATCTTTATGCGCCAGTGCAAAAAGATCATATACTTGTAATTTTTCATATATATAATTTCTCAGCTGCCGTAGTTTAAACCTGTCATATTTATGGCACAACTGTAATTTAGGTGAACACTTTAAAACGCCGTTCTCAAAGGACAATTCTTTCAAACTACTACAACAAATGCCTTTCCTTGCCAGTATATTGGGTGGCGGAACTGATCATTGTAGTCAGTTATATTTCTGACCCAGTGACTTCTTAATTTTTTCTAAGAGAAAAATCATTAAGGAGTCCATACCAATAAATTACAGCACAGAGTAATTGGAGTAGGAACAAAAGGTAAGACTCCATACTTAACTGCATTTGCTGCAGAAGTGAGTTAGACAGGAGCAATTCACCTTGGATGCCTAGAAAAACCTGGACTTGAAGAAGTATATGTAAAAATTGATTTAGCAGCTCCCCATCTGCTTTTGGTGATTCTGTATCTGCTCTTCAAACTGTTTCTGCTCATCCACTGATAAGCTAATAATTTCCATGTCTCCTTTAAATCACTGCAGTATTTCTTTTTATAGATCCTTTCTGCACCTTGAGGATCTTTAAACAAGCCACATTTTGGGGGACTTCAAATTGCAGTCAAGCCTGTGCCATACTAACCAAAAGTGGCTGAGATGAGTCATGTGGCTAAAGGCAGCTGACAAGAAGCCTGTTCTTAAATCTCACTAAATTCTGTGTGAGTTAAGCATTTACTTGTATGCAGTGCCAAACTGGGGCATTTGTGTTCCTGTCAGCACTGCATTCTGTGTTGAGCTGATTCTGCTCATCAGTCCCTAGGGACAGCAGCGGTCAGGAAACCACATAACTCAGCATCTTTAGGCACACTGAGAAACACAACCTCAAAAGTCAACTGCCGTTAGACACGATGCGATGTGGGTAGCTACCAGGCAGCAAAATGCACTTCTGGAGGAATGTTGTTGGTTTATAGAATGCTTCTGGTTACCCTCTTGTAAGATCTTTAAAAAAACCTTGGAATTTCCAAGAATACAAGAGAATAAGGAAAGCACAGACAGTTTTGGAGCAGCAGAGAGGGTACACCACATCACACAAACCTCCACCACCATTGGCATTCTTGCTGTTGGCCTTGGATGGCAGCCCAAGGACTGAACAGACAAACAAATCTGAACTCCTCCCCAGGGTTGGAGCCCACATGGAGAGCAGAGTCAGGAAGCTCTCACTGACACTGTTGCTCAGGCTGCTTTTGAATAGCTCAGTCTCCACGGTTGTTAACCTGGTGTTTCTGATTCCTAAGCTTATCTAATTGAAGAGGGTCATCTTTCTACACAGGCTTCTCGGTAGGGCAATTCCCTGAAGCTCATTTAGGCTCCCATTCCTCTTCTGGTGGAGCTTTCCTCTCTCTGCAGACAGCTTAAGAAGTCTAGGTTCTGTGGACTTTTGGTTTAGATACCTAACTCACTAAAAGTCAGATCTTAAAACACCAGGAGATCTTCAAGGATTTGGCTGGAAAGACAACTTAATTCCCATTTAGGTCACTAAAATAATTAAACTCTTTCGTACTGGCAGCTAACAATTTTGTTTCAGGATGTGCTGCCATATTTTCTGTTTAAAAAAATCATGTAGTGCATGCAGACACAGTATATATGGGCTTTACAAGGCAAGAATTCATTTAGTATTTCCTGAGAGCAAAAGTAAAGAGGAAAGTAAACTCCAGCCACCAAATAGAAAAGCAGGGAACCACTGTGTTAGCTGTAAGGCATGAGTGGGTTGGCAATGGAGTGCCTGTCCAATACAATGCTAAGATCTGTACTAAAAAATAAAGTGTATTTTGCAGCAAGTTGCCAGTCCGCATATCCTATCCCCACATCTGCAATGAGAGCTGACCAAAACAGCTGTATTGGTCTTGCCAGTGGCCTACAAAGCACTCTTTGATACAAGACAGCCTTCAAGGAAAAAGGAAAAATCTTCCCCAGTTGGAATGGTGAACAAAGGGCTGCCCTTCAGAATTACTCTTTCAGTATTCTCCTCTATGAATTTTATACATATTATTATTCTAATGTGGCTTGCACTGCACAAAGATTGTGGGTATTTCAGGTGTGGATTTGAAGCTGGACTGAGCTGAGGTTGTACTGATGTAACAGGTGTTGGACCTAAGTTTTTTTTTCAGATGAGATTCATGATGCATCAGCACCTATCAGAGCATTTATCTTGAGGCGAAGCAAAGGCATCACATTTTCAGCTCTAAAATATATGAACTCCTATCAGTGCCGATCAGTTTTGGTAGCTGTGCATCATGTGTTTTGTTACCATGTAAAGTTTGCATTCACAATTTGGTAGGTCAGCAGTAATGCCTTCCTTTGAAGTGGACAATTGGCTCACAGTTTTTTGGAAGCAAAATTTGGAATCCTTCTGGAATGCTTTTAAAAGTGATACAATTTTCCAGCATAACCTCTGAGAATATTGCTGAGCTCAAAACCAAATATTCATGTACAAAAAAATCTCTGAAAATATACTGTTGAGTCATCAAAAATTAATATATTTGTAGTACGCAACTGACCCACACGATCGAGTTCAAATTTGATGTTTAATGATAGTATTAGAAGTCTACACTGATTTGTTTCCCTTCTGAGTGTATTAAGAAGCTTTCAAGATCTTTCTTTATTCCCTGCATGATTGTTCAGAAAGATCCTCCTGAGAACTAGGTTTTTGTATTTCTGTACTGCAAAATCAGTGAATTATGATTATGGCAAGTCAATTAGGGTGACAGTTTTTTCAGCTAGCTATCAAAGTTAGTCATTCAGCCTAAGCTAGTCACCCAGGCTTTATCCGAACTCAATGGGATGAGAAATGTAACTCCATAGAATGATTCATTTAATCTATCTCAGATATTAAGATGGGATGAGTCATAGCTTTGGAGACATCCATTGGTTTTCCTGGGAGTGTTCCTCAGTTTAATACTTAGATACTGTACAGCCACTGGAGCATGGAAGTCTATGGGAGTTATTCCTAAACTTGCGGAGCTTTGTGCTTCTGTTACTGGATCATTGCCATTACCTAGTTAGTTTCTTCAGGCTACCTCAAGTATGACAGATTTTCTGTATTCATCATCTGTAAATACCTCCCAGAAGACTTTAAACATGAGTTCTGATATTCTCAGATACCTAGCGCTGTATCCTCAGCTGTGGTTATATAGCCATCACTATGTATGGCAAAATAAAATAAATAAATAAAAAAAACCAACAACAAATAAGAAAAAAACCCCCAAGTTTAGGCTGGCTAATCAAAACTAGTTCATTCAAACTAAAGTGTCATGGAAAGACGACAGAAGTATAAGGAGAAGAGTTGAAGTTTCTGTTCACTGACGTTGAAACATCAGTTACTAATTTGAAATAAATCCCCAATGCTCACATTTTATGGATATTCTCATGATCTTTGGTTAGACATACAGAATGTTGTACTTCATGTGATTTCATCAATACTTGAGGTGGAAAGCATGATAATTATACAAATTTTTCAGACAAAGAAAGATGCAAACATAGATGTGTAAAAAAATAGATGAATGAGTGGCTACATATTAAAAAACAAAAGGAAAAAACCTGGTGTGTGTGGGAATGAGACCATAAAAAAAGGAAAAATCTTGATCTTCTATATTTTAGTCAACAGGCTCTGAATTGCGAGATTACTTCCAATTTTACTGGGCTTCCTTTAACTTTGTTGAGAGGCTTAATTATAGCTGTTCTGTTCATGGAAGTTGTAGTTCTCTTTAGCTGACTTAGAAAGACATTTCAAAAAAGTGGGTCGGTTTCCCACATCTTCTTACAAGCATTGACAGATGTAACCCAAGATTTGGATATTTTCTTTGTTGTGAATGAGCTACAAATTCTACTCTCTCTTTACAGCTGTAGGATGCTGTGGATTTTGCTTAGGCAGCACAGGTGTAGCTGGAAGATGAATTTGGCCCAGAATGTTTTCCCACATTAACAATTCATTTGACATTTTAAATAAACCATACAAAGGCAACAGATTAATCAACCCAGATATTGTAGATATGCCTGAAGCATAAAGGAAAACAACCCCACTGAGCTCAGAGCTGCGTTACCTCAACTATAAAGCAGGATTTCATTACGTGTGTGTGATTCAGACAAATTAGGAACTGAGTACAAGAGGGAAAAAAAACTCAAAATGATGATCATTCCTGCACACTAAATTAAGATTAAAATAATAATATAGCTATCTGACACATTGCTGACCATGTGAATTTCTATGTCTAGATGCTCAGACTATTTTGTGTTCACCAGAATCTGCCAATGTCTTTTTGGTTTTTTCCCCTCTCTTCTACTGCATTGCCAAAGACTCTTCCTTAACCCACAAAGTTTAGGCACAAATTAAGAACCCTTGTAAAGTAAATATATTGAGTAGTCACTAAATCACCAGGATTTCCCACATGCCTGCATTTTAAAATGCACCCAGCTTTTTCAGATGGGACCAAATATGGCATCTTCCAAAAATTCTGTTATTTTATACAATACTGAGAACAAAAAGAGTCGTAAGGTGTATTTTCCACTCCTAATGGGACAACTTTTTAGTAACGTAACTACATATTGATACTTTAAAATTTATTTTTAAAAATACCATTAAAATTGACTGGTATACTAGTTAAGATGAAAGATGTTCCACTGAGTATAGGACTAGTTTTGTTCAGGTCCTTATTCTGTTACAAAAGCTTTTTGACCTTGGGACATTTGGAAATCAGTAAGCAACAGATGCCCAAGTTTCATTAGAAATCTGGAGCTCTTGTTTCCTTTTTGTAAGATCAGGGTTAATAATATATCTCTACATCCCAAATATCTTGAAAAGGTTAACAGTGAGCTATAAGAAATAATTAACTTTTTATTTGGTTTGCAAGATAAAACAAAAAAAAATTGGAAATTTTGCCTTTTGATTTGTTTTAAAGTGCTTTTTTTTCAGTGAAAAAAATTTAAACCCAACCACAAATTATTTCAGTCAGAGATATCACACACAGAGATATCATCTAGGGTCAGTAATGTGGGTCATAGGGTCAGTAATGTGGGTCAATCCATTCTTTCAGATGAGAGCTATACCAAGAGCAAAGTGATTAGGTATGATTTTGTTCCCTGCCCTATTTGAGCAACTAAATCTCAAATTTCTTTCTTTTTATTTCTCCTTTTTTAAAAAAAGATACTAATTATTTCCTATTTTAAGGAGGTGTATTTCTGCGTAGTTTACAAATCTTTTTGGCCACTGAAGCTGTATGAATGTAGTAGACCATACCTGCTGGGACACCCTTCTTTGGCAGCGGCAAAATTTTTCCTTCTCTGAGAGTTTTAAGTCTGCAATTACAATACTGCAAGTTCAAGCAGAAACCTTTGCTGCTTTTGAGGCCTCTTAGCAGAAACAGATTATCTAGATCTCAACTGCAATGCCATGAAGCTGCCATACACCTTATTCTTTCAGATTTCACAATATCCAGCAGCTGCAGATCTCATCGTGCAGATGTATCCCACTTCCACTGAAGGCACACCTCCAGAAATGCATATGCAGATGTAGTTAACTAGGTCCAAGAAGATTGCTGCTGTAAAATGATTGAAGTTGAAGCCCCATGATTTATTCTTTTCCTGAAGACTTTTAGGACACTTCAGATGAACGTAGCAAGAGCAATAGCAGACTACGCTCGTTAGAGTTATAAATTACCCTTTCAGCCAGGATGCAGGGCTCAAATCAGCCTTTGGAGCCTCTGAACCCAGTACCCAAGCATCACAGGCAGCAGGATACTTAGAAGGATCTGCAGAGCACTGGCAGAATCTGTTCCAACCTGAATCTACTCAAAGCACCAGTCACAAAAGACTTCTAGTGCAAATATAATATAAGACATTTCTGAACTCTCCTAGACAAACCAAATGCCACAGAAATAATAAAAAAACTCTGCCACTGTCTTGGTTCCTTAAAGTATAAACTTCTTTAGCTCATGGTAACCATGTTATTCTGGGTCTTCCTAGCTATGATAAGAGGAGCTCCAGTGGCTTTTAACAGAGCATGTAATGTTGTAGGGTGGATGAAACCAAAAATCACCACAATTGTTTGGAAAAGGTGCAAATTATGGTGGAATATTTGATTATTTAATCACTGCAGCAGGCAGTGACGAGCAGCAGATCTTGATGATACATCATAATAGTAAAGCTGTTAATTTTAACATGACAATTTTTGTGCAAATGCCAATAAACACCACTGAAACTTGTGGTTATTATTATTGTGGTTTTATTCAAGAGATAAGATGTAATAATACAATAACACTGAGTCATTCACTAACAATTACTTGAGGCTTGAATAAAAAAGCACATGACAGAAGAAAACTTTAGAAAAGAGTCCTACTGCATCTACTTTTCATTATCTCACTGCTCTCTGGTGCAGTCTTGCTCTGAAGTAGTCAGCCACAGCAAGCAAAGGAACTGCAGTCATCTGAGAAGAGGACACACAGGGCAGTTGAAGGTCAACTGTCTTATTTTAGGAAGAGGTCTGAGCCACAGTGTTCAGATACTGATTCAATCTTCCCCAAATTACAAAGTTTTCCAGATCCAAAGTTTGGCTTCAGGCTCAACTCTTCTATTTTGCATTTTTAAAAACACAGAATTTGATGTTCACAGTGTGTGTTGACCTTGTGGGAATACTCAGAGGACAGTATGTACAGTGTTTGCAGTGTGACTGGTTTGCTTCCTCTCCTCCCTCATCCACTTAGGAAACTCCCTTTAATGTTAACAGACTTAAAGTATGTTACTGAGTGTGAAATTGGAGTAAGTTGAGGGGGCAAGGACAGGTAGTTATAAACATTTCTGTTTTTTCTTTCACCTTCAAGAGAAAACAATACTGTACTTTCGTGCTTCTTTATGAGGCTGTACTTCAGGTCCTCATTGTTTTGGGAAAGAATTGCTACTGTTCTATAAGCTGAGAAGGTCTAGTCACAGTCAGTAACAATTTATGACCCTGTACTTCTCTGAAATGTGTGTTGAAGGGCATAATGGATGTAGATACCTTTTTCCACCAATGCAATTGCAAAACTTTCAAAAGCTACTTTAAGATAGGTCATTGATGACTGGATATTTTATATCGCCCCCATTATTTTTTTTAAAGCTAAATATCTCTAGTCTACCTAGTTGATGTTCATTAGAAACCCTTCATTATCTTTGACTGCCCCTTTCACCTTTCCATGTAACTTACCTCAGTCCACTCTTTGATGAGCTTGCAGAAATAAACTATGTCTTGACTAACCCTGATGCAAACCATCTGGATTTGAAAAGAGGCAACTGAAACTAAAGCAGGGTTTTAAAAAAGACCATTCAGTGATCTGACAATGATGCTTGTTGATCTGAAGTTTTCAAATCTGGCTGCTGTTCTGAAAATCTGGAGTGCGTTGCTAGCGTTATTGCTTGGGCAGAGCCTTTACCACAAAGGACTGTCTGGAGATGAACAACAGTTAATGAGCTGTTCTCTGACTTCATTTTCACACTCTTTTAACAGCATTTCCATTGTTTGACACTAATAATCTGAGTAGAGGCTTACCTGGAGCTCTTAACTAGATATACTTCTGTTTCTCCACCACTTGCTAATGTTTGAGGAGAACAGGTTTCTTATGCTCCTTTGCTCTCAGCCTCTCACAAACCACAAGCGTGTCTACATCTGCTGTCAGCAGCAGAAGCAATATTTACCTTGTTTGCTTCACCACAGCACAACTTCTCCACCACTCAAACCCCATCAAGTCCATTTCAGCCTAAGGGGCTCCAGTGTATTTTTTTTGCTGTGTATGCCAAACCTCTGATGTCTGTAGTCTGGAATGGGGCATACCAGAGTGTAATTGAAGCCCACTCTTCATTGCAAAGGTCCTACTGTACGAAAGCGCGAAAGGCAAAGGTCAGGATTATTGCCATATGTTAGGATAATGTTGCCACTAGTGAATGATGTCAAACAGGTAACATATAGATTCAAAGTAATTTCTTTCACTGCATATAAATCTTATGGCCCACAGGTGCTGCGAGATGAAGCTGTCAGACAAGCCACAGTGGTTTGCCTCCACAACTCCCCAGTGAAACTCATCTTGTCCTTTAGAAACTGGGCTGAAATGCAGCACTAAAAAGAAGTCAGCAAATATATTCTGGACTGGGAAAAATAACAAAATGACCTTTTATTGATTTGGTTCCCTGGAAACTGTTAGTTAGAGGACTTAATAATAATTTGGTATTTTAAATGTACCATTACTAATAAGCTGTTTCTTTTCTGTGTGGTAGTGAGGAAATCAGGGAAAGAGATAGAGGTGGTTTCATAGAGAGCAGGTCTAATTTATGGAACTACTGAAAAAGTCTTTCTCTTCTAACCAAGTGTCTCAGGGGTCAAATCCTTATCTAGTGTATGTGCAGAAGAAGCACAGGTTCTTTTTTCTCCCTCACCTGGGGGAAGTAAACCTGGACCTCTACAGCAAAACAAAAGTCACCAGCTCTATATAAAGTGCTGTTTGCAGTATTTCCTCTTGACATGGGCCTGATTTGTAAGAATATTTATAACTGACTACACTGTGGCTTGAACTCAACATGCTACCCTAGGTGAGGAATCACCTCTGTCACATTGTCTTAGCATTTTGAACCAGTAGCATATCTCTCCAACAGGTAAGGAATTTCTCATGAAAGATGAGAAAATACGGTTAAGCGTCTCACGAGAGAGTAACCATTTTCAGAGTAACTATCTTGCTGATTCAGGGCAGGGATTCAAGCTACAGGACATGATTACTTGCAACCTCATTAGCACATTTTAACAAGGTTCAGCCCCTCTTCTGAGATTGTGCAATTTATACAAATCCTCTGAGTTTCCATTCCAAAGTAAAATCTATTTTCATCTTTCCTGCACCACAGAAACAGGAAAACACACAAGTAGTTACTGAGGCTGTAGCTCTCAGCAGAAACAAACAGCTGAGAAGTAGTAACTTTAAAAAAAATGCTAACATGGCCTCACATTCTGAGTTTCCTAGGTGAATTTTCTTCCCCACTGGCTATTACATACTATAAAACAAAGATAGTTTTTCTTTTTTTTTTTAAGGAGTTATTTCATTACAGCCTCTAGAAACAGAGAGAGAAGAAAAAAAGGACAACCCTTCTGATCTGACAATTAGGATATATATGAGAAGTGCAATCCTTAAATTTCGGACTCTTCCCCAGTGAATAATTAATAATACAAAGTATCTAGAAAGGGAAGTGAGCCATTTTGCATGTAAAATGTCATAGTCTTGACTTTCCATTACATTGCATGACTGATATTTTTTTCCTTCCCCAAAAACGGCTTTTTTTTTTTTAAATGGGGGGATTTTTTGGCCAGTACTAACGAATGCATTGCTCTACTGGAATCCTCCTTCTGCCTTTTCACATCTTTTCCAGAGGATATAAACTGAGCTGAATAAACTCAGTTGATATTATCGCTGAAACACAGTTTGAAACACTAGAAGCTAGAGATATTGGCAGCAAAATGTCAAGCTTTACATTGTGGGGTTGTTAAGCACTTACATGTAAACCAGGATACCAATAAAATATTAAAAAATATCTCTAAATATTTTAAAGAGCAGTCATACTCTGAAAAGTGACTGTAAAACTGCTTTATAGGCACTGTGTTTATATTATCTCATAAATTTGCTTATTCTGTCTCAAAGTGCAGCATATTATATAGACCCACTTTAGAAGCTGTAAACTTCTCCAGAGCCCACTCTCACATCTAAAAAGAGAGACTCAAGACAAGATTTTTCTTCTTAAGCTGATAGCTCAGTAGGAGAAAGGAGAGGGGTGATCCAAACTCCTGGGTCTCAGCTCTGGCAGCCTGAGGGTCTGGGGACAGTATGTATCATAGAATCATTTTTGTTGGAAGAGACCTTTAAGATCACTGAGTCCAACCATTAACCCAGCACTGCCAGGTCACCACTAAACCATGTCTCTAAGCACTACATCTACACATCTTTTAAATACCTTCAGGGATGGGGACTCTACCACTTCCCTGGGCAGCCTGTTCTAGTGCTTAACAACCTGTTTGGTGAAGAAATATTTCCTAATATCCAGTTTAAACCTCCATTGCCGCAACTTGAGGCCATTTCTTCTTGTCCTGTTGTTTGTTAATTGGACGAACTGACCGACCTCCACCTCACTACAACCTCCTCTCAGCTAGTTGTACAGAGCATAAAGGTCTCTTCTCAGCCTCCTTTTCTCCAGGCTAAACCCCAGTTCCCTCAGCTACTCTTCATAAGGCTTCTTCTCTAGACCCTTTAACAGCTACGTTGCCCTTCTTTGGACATACTTCAGCACCTCAATGTCCTTCTTGGAGTGAGGAGCTCAAAACTGAACACAGTATTTGAGGAGTGGTCTTACCAGTGCTGAGTACAGAGAGATGATCACTTCCCTAGTCCTGCTGGCCACACTAGTGCTGACACAAGCCAGGGTGCTGTTGGTCTTCTTGACCACCTGGGCACACTGCTGGCTCATGTTCAGCTGGCTGTGGACCAATGCCTCCAAGTCCTTTTCCGCCAGGCAGTTTTCCAGTCACTCTTCCCCAAGCCTGTAGCATTGCATGGGGTTGTTATGACCCTAGTGCAGTACACAACACTTGGCCTTGACAAACTTCATACCACTGGTCTTGGCCAATCAGTCCAGCCTGCCTAGATCTCTCTGTAGAGCCTCCCTACCTTCAAGCAGATCAACACACCCGCTCAGCTTGCTGTTGTCCACAAACTTGCTGAGGGTGCCCTCGATCCCCTCATCCATAAAGAGAACAGGTCTCAGTCCTGAGCCCTGGGGAACACCACTTGTGACCAGCCACCAACTGGATGTATCTCCATTCAACACAACTCTTTGGGTCCAGCCATCCAGCCAATTTTTTATCCAATGAGCTGTATATCTATCCGAGCCATGAGTTAGTTTCTCCAGGAGAATGCTGTAGGAAACAGTGTCAAAAGATTTACTAAAGTCCAAAGAAACGACATCCACAGCCTTTCCCTCATCTACTAAGTGGGTCACCTTGTCATAGAAGGAGATTACGTTAGTCAAGCAGGACCTGCCTTTCATAAACCCACGCTGACTGATCACTTGGTTGTCCTGTATGTGTTATGTGACGAAACTCAGGAGGATTTGTTCAATAACGTTCCCTGGCACCGAGGTCAGATTGACAGGCCTGTAGATTCCTGGATACTCCTTCCTGCCCTTCTTGTAGACAGGTGTCACGTTTGCTAACCTCCAGTCAACTGGAACCTTCTCAGTTAGCGAGGAGTGCTGATAAATGAGGGAAAGTGGCTTGGTGAGCACTTATGCCAGCTTTCTCAGTACCCTTTGGTGAATCCCATCCAACTCCATAGCCTTTTGTGTGTCTACGTGGTGTGGCAGGTCACTGACCGTTTTCCTTTGGATAGTGGGGACTTCATACTGTTCCTTGTCCCTATCTTCCAGCCCAAGGGACTGGGTACTCAGAGAACAACTGGTTTTACTATTAAAGACTGAGACAAAGACAGCATCCAGTACCTCAGCCTTTTCTGCATCCTCTGTCACTATGGTTCCCCCTATATCCAGTTCAGGATAGAGATTTTTGCTGTTAATGTATTTATAGAAATATTTTTAATTTTCTTTTATGGCAATAGCCAGATTAAGTTCTGGTTGGGCTTTGGCCCCTCTAATTTTCTCCCTGCCTAGCCTCATTGAACCTTTCTAGCCTTCCTGAGTGACCTGTATCTTCTTCCATAGGCTACAGACTTTCCTTTTCTTCCTGAGTTCCAGCCAAAGGTCTCTGTTCATTCAGGCCAGTCTTCTTGCCTGTTGGTTCATCTGGGATGGCCTGCTCCTGTGCCTCTTGAAATACATCCAACCTTCCTGGAGTCCTTTGCCCTTCAGGACTGCCTCCCAAGCAACTCTATAAACTAGTCTCCTAAACAGGTCAGAGTCTAATATCCAGGTGCAGCAGGGTGACACTCGAGAGGGAATCAGTATAACTATCAGGGCATAGTGCCTAAGCTAACCAGCCTGAAGGCTGTCCTGCTTTCTAGGCTTGAAATCATGCCCCAGAAGAGCACTGGACCGTGGCCTGTAGAGGGTACTAACCTGTGAGGAGCTTGAGCAAAGATTTCACACCTGGTGAATGTGGACCCACTGCTAGATTAGCAAAGCACACTGGCGGAGAGCAGTGTTGTTCTGATGCAGTCACAGTGCACATACATGGATCATATGTTCATAAAGAAATGGACATACATCATCTTTGCATCCAGTCAATTATTTTCCCAATATATGATCCATTGATTGTCATTTTAGCTTGTATCATCTCTTGAATAAAAATCTTCCTAAAGTAAGCATGTCTACTTTGGGATTGCACTGAAGCAAACAGTGAGATGAATTTACCATTTAGCATTTGCATAATTAAGGATCCACTTTTTAAATGCATTTGTAGGTGTACCTGCATATGCAGTTGTACCTGCAGATGCAGAAACGCGTATGCTGTTGCACACTTCTTCCTTCAATTAATCTTTATCTTGCCCATTTATATGCTAACACTTTCCAGCTGGGGTAATTATTTTTAGCCTCCAATAAAAAATTGAAGCAATACATAGAAAGACAATAAGCAGAAGGTCCTTAGATCTTCTACAACATGAGAACATATCTTTTTCAAAGTGAAGGTCTGACCTTGCTTGAGCTCAGCATGTGCAGAAGCTGAGTATAAGCATGAATCTCCACAAA
>JAVSBS010002528.1:43875-60711 GCA_033124195.1 Coracias cyanogaster | reverse complement strand
CAATTATTTATTCTTTGTAGGACCAGACTCGAAATAGATTTGAAATCCTATTTCTACATACCAATATTTGAAAGCTTTGTTCATACTTCCTTCCACTTTTAAACATAATTAAAAAGAAAAGCCACTCTTCAGAGAAATGTATACCAGTCTGCCAAAGTCCCCCTTTCCCAGGGCAGTAGCCCAGAAAGAGACAATGTTTCTTCTCCCCAAAATAGGTTCTGGTTGCACTAAACCAAATCCAGAAAGAGAATTAATTGTCTGTGGTCACAGATGAATCAGGGTTCTCTTTTGGTAATTTGGCTCAAGCTATAGGGAGATGAATTTACAAAATGGAATTTTAGTGCACACATTTCAAAAACAAAGGCTCTGCAAAATGCATTGCTATAGGTGGCATTAATTGCACAGGATGAAAGAGACAAATGGCATACACATATGAAAAATTTATGTGCAATCTATTTTCTGG
This sequence comes from Coracias cyanogaster, assembly GCA_033124195.1. NCBI lineage: Eukaryota > Metazoa > Chordata > Aves > Coraciiformes > Coraciidae > Coracias > Coracias cyanogaster. The sequence continues at coordinate 60,248 of JAVSBS010002528.1, read as the reverse complement.
AGGCTGCAACTTTGCGCTCGCATACAGATATTTCAAGACCTAAATTAACAGCTACATGCCTAGGAGGAAAACACTTTATACCCCGTTTTAAGTTTGGGGTAAAGAGTGATCAACAAATGAAGATGGAAATAATGAGCTGAGGTGTGGGGATATAGCTTGTATTTTTGGAAATGTTAACTAAACAGGATTCAGAGTTCAGATTTAGCTTGCTGAAAGTAGAGGGAGAGTGTGAGAGTAATATTTTGAGGCAAGTTTATATTTAGCATAAGGACAAATATGACTATGAGCTTAACTTCATGGCTTGACATCCAAAGCAAAGCTATAATGTTGAACAAAGAAGTCCCTCTTGTATGTGGGAGAGGAAAACCTGTTGACCTGCTTATAGTTGGAGTCATGCATTACAAAGAACTAAATGCTCATAGTTTGCAGATTCCTTCCCACAGAGAGTTAGGATGTCCAGCTCTCTCTCCATCTGTCCACCATGGCAAGCATGAAAATAGTTCCCTGAAAATCCTGCCACTATGCTGAGCCTTCTCAAACTCTTTCCACCACTACTTGAAATAAGAGTATGCTTTTTCCTTGTTAAAGAAGATTAATCTGCCATGATGTCAATGACTGAGTGGACTTCATGTATTTGGTCTCAGTCATGGTATTTTTAGCCTAAATGAAGGAAATGTTGCTGATTCAGACCATCTGCTGAAAGGTTACATCCTTTTGAGGCACACACAGACTGTAAACAGTAACTGCACAACATGCATAGCAATGTTTTACAGTTCTACCCACCATTTCCATTAGAGGATCTCAAAGCTGTCTACATACCAGTGAGTTTAGTTTCCCAGAGACTTCGATGAGTGGACAATATTCCTGTTTTACAGGTGACAAGATGAAAGCTCAAAGAAACCAAGGAACCTGAATTCAAGATCATTCAGCAAATCTTTGGCAGAATGGGGGATAGAAACCGGGTCACCTTACATGTGGTTCTGCACTTTATTCACACCTCCGGTGCTATGACCTCACTGTACTCTGTGACCCTCATCATGACTATATGGGATATGCAGCTGTTCGCAATAATACACTACCTGTTTGAACTAAAAACACACCAGTAGATAGAAATGCAGTAGGTTAATAGCTATTCCAAGAAGCAATCATTTAAGGTATGAAGAAATTGCTTCTGTTAACCTTTTCCCATTGTGACATTTGATCACTTTATATGCAGGTTACAAAGGTCACCCATTATCACCATTTTATGAGACTTGGTTTGCCTCTGATCTTTCTCCACTTTCTGCATTCAATAGCCTTTACCTGATCCAGCAAATGGTAATATTAACCAGCTACAATACATTTTTTTCCTTTATGACCCAGAGTCCCCAGTCAGAGAGAAAGTCTAACGTAGCTTTCTTTTCATTTAGATTTTTTCTCTTCTTAGAGTATTATAACGATTTTAAGGCAAAACCTTTTTCCCTTACATGTTTGATGCAGTCTCAATTTCACATGTACTTTAGAGTAGAGTATTACATTATTAAACAGATTTTGGGTGTTCTGTGTATTTCATTGACACCTGTTTTGTTGATATACCCCTCCACTGCTGAGCTAACTTGCCTGTTGTACTCCTTGTGTCAGGATCCAGATTTTTACACCTTCAACTTTATTTCAAGCTTTGCATAGATCTGTGTGCTATCTAACACAGTTGTAAAATATTGAGGTGTGTTAGGCTTACAAAGTCCTTTTGAGGTTCAGGCAATCAGCACTGCTAAATTCCTTGCCTGATTTGTATGCCTTCAAGGGCAAAAGTCATTAATGAAATTGTTTTCTAAAGTGATATAACAAGAAGCCCTTAGGGGAGAAAGGGTATGTTTTGATCTAAATTCATATCATACAGGAAGTTATACAGAGAAAAAGGAATGTGGTGATGATTTAATTATTCTCTTCAAAGCAAAAAGCCTGTTATTAGCAAGAGGCTGTGACTCAGAGGTTTATACTTGGTTAAAGTTCTGATTAGCAGTTTTGAAACAAGGGAGACTGATTGATTCTTGTTCACTCATTAAACTCATTAATTTACAAAGATTCATTGCACTGGTGTTAATTTGAGAGTTGCAGGAAGTTGCAGAAAGAAATTGAATATGGTGCAGATAAAGTTATTTCTTAAAGGCTGATCATCGATTCCCCGTAAGGCTTCCTCTGAACCATGTTTTTGAGGCTTGTTTTCTGTAGTGTGACCACGTCAAAGTGATGAAGGGCGATGGGCACGGGCACTCACCTCCTGACCTAAAACATCTGTAAAATTTTCTCCAGAAGCAGTTACCATAAGAAATAACATTTTGACATCTAGTAGTTTTATTGTGCTTTTCTACCACAACAAAACAAACACGAGAGTTTGAATTGTCAACTGTTCCAGCATTAACAGTGCAGCTGAAGGACATTGTGGGATTATCTTTCTTTGTGTGAGGCCACACCCAATACAATTTCTTCCTTAGATATCATATCAGCAATACCAATGTGAATACAGTCTCTGTCATGAAGGAAGATACTGAGCTCCTTCACAGAGCTAAAGTGAACTAAGGTGTGGACTAGAGGACATCAATATTAAAACATTATTTCAGCTTCATCCCTAAATAAAAATCAAACAGTCAGCATGTGTATGGCAAAAAGTGTTAGGTTAAACCACCTTCCCTACTAACAACTGCCTGTAATTTATTACAGCTTTGCATTACACTGTTTGGTACAAACAATCAGGATTTAAGGAACAGCCGGTGATTCTGAATATCCCAGTTGGCATCTGTTTGCCAGAAAACAATAGCTTAAGCGCTTTTTCTGAAAATGTAGCACCTTTTAAATATCTCAGTTTGGTTACGAAACAGTAACTATCCCCCATTCCCTCCTAAGCTCTGTTTCAGAAAACATTGGATGTGGTGTGACAGCTAAGCTGCCTATGGCGAAAAGAGTCTGTTCTCTGTTACACTCTTAATGGATTAACATCTTGTTGGTTGAGGCAACACTTCTCCTCTCCTGTCCTTGATGCCGAAAGGTTAGGTGGGAGCGCAGGAGGTCAACTCTGTTACTTTTTATGGAGGCAGAAAATGGCATAAAATGAAAATAATTTCCTGTGAAAGCTGAGGACATTCCTTCATTAGATTTGTTTCCTGTGCTAGGTCATATGGCTTTTCTCCTTTCTTTTTATTTTATTTTATTTTTTTTTAACATGCATTTGCTGGTTTCCTGTGCCCCAAGGGCCTTAGTGATCTGCTTTTATGAGACCAAGCCCACCAATGCTTCTTTGTATGCTAAGAATGAATGAGCTGAGTGAAACAAAAACATCAGAGGCATGCTTGATAAGGGACAACAGGTGATACATGTTTGACAGAGGCTAAACTACTCAAGTTATAAACCCTGACTTATTACGAAGCCACCTTCTAAATCATTGCTTCACCTCAGTACCGCACAGCTACAGGAGACACATCCTTTTCCTAACAGCACCAGCTGGACTTCAAACAGTCACAGTTAGTCACCTTACTCTTTTTTCACTACTGAACATAAAATGTTGAGCAATAATAAGATCCAGAGATTTTTTAATGTTTTTTTTTTTTCACCCTTATAAAAGCTGTTGTTGCCTGGCAGGAGGAAACAGCTGGTCACCTCTTTCCCCAGCTTTAGTGGAATGCAGAGCAAAATGGTGTCCTTCATTCCCACCACCAATGGAACTGAATCCCAGCAAATTGTGAAGACAGTCCCAGAGATACACTGGGAGTACAAAGGAAGGAGATGATGCAACGTATCAGATGATAGTGCTGACTGGCTGATTTCTCTGTCATATCACAGCTAAAGTTTACTTTTTTGTGACTTTGAGGAAAAAACACAGCAAAGGTGAGTGACGAAAAAACACAGCAAAGGTGAGTGACAAAAAAACATCTGGAAACAGCTCAGTGGGGTTTGGACTATTACCACCAAGAGACACAATCATTACAGTAGATTGGTAAAACTGTCAGTTCCTCACTTAGTAGCCCTCAGAAAGGAAAGCTGAATATCAAAATATATTAGGAAACAAATAGGAAAGAAACCAGAAAGCATCATACTACTGCAAAATCCATGTACACCTGCATTTTGGTTACGGTGCTCAACTTAGGATGTTTTCCTTCTCTCCCTCCTCCCACACCTTCAGTAAGAATGTAGAAGAATTAGGAAAGTTTTCAAGAATGACAAGGGTAACCAGAGACACGAAATACTTTTCATATGAGGAACAAATAAATAGGCTGAGACTTTTCAGCATCGAAAAAGATGATGCAAGGAAGAGGATCTGCAAAAGCATGAATGACATGGAGAAGGTGAATAGGAAATTATTGTTCACTGCCTCTTCCAGTACAAGAACTAGTACATCAACCTACTAGGCAGTAGGTTCATAGATCAAAATGAGATTTTTCTTCATCCAGACATGAAGAAGTCCTTGCCCTCTGGATATTGTGGATGCTGGAAGCTTTCGTGGTCTCTAAATGTGATTGGAAAAAATCAGGAGAGAAAAAAGAACTAGAGGAAATTTTATTAATCACGAAGACACCACTATCCATCTCAGCCACTGAGTTGGTCTAACCTGATTCAGCTGTTTGTATGTTCTCATACTGTGTTCTCAGAGCGCAGATTATGAGATTTCTTGTAGCCCACCTCTAGGAATGGACTATTTTGAGTCTGAGTGTTTTCTAAGCTTAAAAAACTTTGTTCAGTTCAAGTAGGAATTTTGTCTGAATATGGGTTTATTAAAGAATGGGAAAGAAAAGACATCCCCAGGAATTTACGTGGAATGAAATATCCTATCAGTGCAAGTGGCTCTAAGTAATCTCAAAATCCTGAGTAATTACACCAAGAAGCTCTGCTTTTAATGCATGAATTCATACAGAACTGTTTTCTAAGAATTTTCAATTGATTGTGTCAGGCAGATCATACAAAACCCAAGGACTTTGGGAAATGTTTGCCTTATTCTTTTTTCTTTCTCAGTAGGCTAAAAATACACTGTCTGAAGTAGTGCCTCTGAGGCATTTAATTTCTTTTAACTTTAGACACCTTACCCACCATCTGAACTCTTGAACAAAAGCTGCTTTAGGACTCAGATCATTATTTTCTGTCCTACTGTACATTAGATAAATTAACGTCTTGCTCAGGGAATACAAGACTTGTAATCTTGTCATTGTTTTTGTTTAGTAGTTCTTTTTCTTTCATCTGAATGCTTCAGTATTATACAGAAAATATTTTACAGCAGTGCCTAATGAACAATTTTCCTTCAGCAATGATGGTGGACAGGCCGTAAGAATTTAGGGTGGTCAGAGGCAGAAGAGTCTTCATGTTGTCTGTAGCTGGCAAATACTAAGTGCCCCCACAAGAAATTTTAATATGACAGATTAGTTTATTATCCAAGGAAGAGGCCTGAAAAGACAATGCATTGTTCTGTTAATGGATGGCTTGTTATCCCTACCAGTCCAATTCATAATATTTCTTCTCAGTGGTCAGTGGTTTATGTAATTTTTTCTCTTTTCTTTTTCTAATAGACAGATTTTCAATCATTGGCAACCCAAGTTTTCTGAAAATTCTCCTAATTCTTTTTTGCTGCAAACTTTTTTTTACTGATTCTTCTGATTTTTATTTTGTAAAAAAAATGAATAAAAGCTATAATTACTGATTGTTACATGGCTGTAGCAATTTTGTCTAATCTCTAGAAATGGCCAGACTAATTCCAACTCAGAGAGATATTTTGTCATTTTTTCCACAGCCAAGGTAAGGCAATTTTGTCAATAAAAGCCCCTACTATCAGTTTTCAATACAGGTTTTCATCATTTCATAATTCACCTCATTTTTTTTTTTTTCAGCTGTCACGGAATCCTTTTGGCAAAGTTTCAAGAGGTATCACTTCATGCTTTTAAAGAGTTTATTTTTCTGTTAGAAGAACAACATGAAACAAGCAGAAAGTTAGTTTTCTGATGTATGGTGCTAGAAATAATCATGCCTCTTGCACCTGCTTCATCAGCTGGTTTTCTTTCAGGGTTGTCAAACACAGGGGAATTCATCAATGAGGTACAAACTGCTTTCTGCAAGGTTTGAGTTCATTGTTAGGTCAGTGATATATGAAGAAAAGCTCATCACTTTTTCTAAGGAGACATTAGGCATCTCCTTGCCTGAGGTTTTACAAGTATTCTTGGATTACTTCAGTTTCATCAGCATATGCACTAATTTGGGCCATCTTTAAAGTTGCTGATTTGTATTTTTTTAGGCTGTCATCTCAACAGTCGCTGTTACAATTCAGCTATTGTTCAACTGAATTGCAACAACACACCTTTTCAGATGTCTGAATGGTAGTTTTCTGGCAAAAACATTTATCTGGGATGATGTATGCAAGGGAGCTTTTTCTCTTTGTTCTCTGCAGTGAACACACACTTTGCCTGTGCTAAATTCATGTTTCCCCTTTGCAACACATAGGCTACAATGTGCAGTTTGAATTCAGCTGGAAAAATTTAGCATGTTGTTTCTAATGTCATTGAAACCACTGCATCCTGCTGTTAAATATCTAGATGCTACTCATGAACAACTTGTGTGTCTGTCTGTAGTTGCCACCTTCCCTTGCTAAGATAATGTTGTACTTAGTAGAAGGGAAACGCAGAACTATATTTCAGAAATAAGAGGCAGGAATACAGTGTAAGGAAGGGTTCAGGCCAGAGAGATGATCCTGCCATTGTGTGAATCTCTCCTTCACAGGGCAGCTGCCTGGAAGCAGCTTCATTTCATCATGGAAGCTTTGTGCTACAAGGAAGGAGGACAAATATAATAGAGAACGTGAATCTCAGGGATGGAGAAGAAAGTTACATGAAGTAAGTAGTAAGAGGCAATTTATAGCCACGTTTAACTTCCTTTTGTGTTATCCTTGTGTTCCAAGGAGTCACCATGACTGGCTTTTATTTGTATAAGGTTTAATCTTGAAAGTACCTTATATGTGAAAGAGGTTGTCCCTTTGTTTACTGTGACAGCAGTGTTGCTATCTGTGCATTGCACTGTGAACCTTGAGTTCCTTTACTGTGAGGTAAACCAATTGCTCTGTATTCACCTTCTGCACAAGTCAGTCCTTTTTAGATCATTTTGCACAAGGTTTCTGTGCTGTTTTCATGTCCAAACAAGCTTTGTCTCTCTGGACTTGTGGTAGATGAACTCTCCTTGATCGATAGGTTGATGTGGGGAAACTGCAACATGCTCACACATATCCATGCACAAAAAATAGATCAAGCATGTGAAATTGATTATTACTCATCTATGACTCTTTCAGTACTTCTCAGAAGGTAGAGGGTTTCTGGTAGCCATGGTAGGATTTAGATTTCTGCTCTTAAGCAATTTGCCCACTTCTCATGTGAGGCCCAGAAGGAGGAGGAAACACTTCATTGGATGGTAAACAATAATTCTACTGTCTACAATAAATGGACTCTAGACAGCAGTGCCAAGGTTCATTCATGATCCTGTAATAAGAAGTGCTCAAAACTCTGGCGGTGGAAATTCCAAAATGTTATTTTTACCTCGGGCTTGTAAGGAAATGAGACTTGTTTGATCATACTCTGTGTGCACATGTGATCTATCTGTCTGACCTTTCCTAATAATATCTAATTTCAAGAAAATCTGATGAAGAAGTAGAAATTCCAAGCAACGTTAAGTACTAAACATCTTCAGAAGAGTAAGCAGTTGCATATAAAAGGAATGTTTGTTTGGTGTCTCCGTTGAGCGAAGGGCAAATATATTTTACTAGCTATCAGAAAGGGCTGTTGAAAGACAGGCTATACTAGCTCTTTTGCTCCTTGAATGACTGCTTTTAATTCAGTTTTATTTTACTACTTGACTTTTGCCCATAAGTTTTTTTTGCAGTCACTTCATGTAAGAGTGGTCGTGCACTACAGACACTTAGCCAGAGCACCCCATGGGAAAAGAGTTCAGTCTGAGTAGCTCAACACTACAGATCTCCAGTTTGTGGCAAATGGGAACATACACCTTCTGGCCTATGCTGCTTACAATGTTGACAGCTCTCTTCTGATTCAGCACCCTATTTCCTTGCCCAGGAAGGTAAAACTGGGAAATGCCAATAGAATGTCTGGGCAGAGCTGTCAAATATTCAAGCGTCAGACTTCAGGCCATGGGAATATATGAGATTTGTTTAAATATCTCAAGCCTTTGTTGTAATTTGACTTCTTCCACCTATGATTTGCCATAATACATGAAAATGAAATATATACTACACACAAACTCGATAATCAGATGACATACATATACAGAAATACCAGTTGAACAGCTAGGCAGGTGGGATTTACCCATTATCGTTTTTGTCAAAATGTCTGAATTTTCAACTAAAACCCCCGGAGGTTCCCACTGTAGCAGTTTTGCTTCAGCAGGTCTGCAAGGAAATTCATTGCTGGTGTCAGAAGAATGCCTCTCTACTGAATAGTCTACTCCATAAAGCCTCCACTTAGATTACTTGTGATAATTTTTGAATCAGCTATGTTGTCATCAATATCAAGGTCAAATAAGCCACATTAATGTACTTGGATCCACTTATAATTATTACTGTTAAACAGCAACTAAATTAGTAAATTATCCTGAAATACAAATATAAACAAAGGTATCTTATTAACTAGAACTAAGTAAATCATTACAATACATTGATAAGAAAAGGTTAGGGTACTTATTGTAAAAATATGGAAGAGATAGAAACAATGACATAGGAACTGCTGCAAAGGGTGGATCTGAAGCATTTAGAGCACCTAAAAGCATGTACTACAGAGTAAATATCTACCTTTATGATAGTAGTATGTTTTCTTTGTACCTAAGTAAATGGTTTTTGAAATAGAAAGGGTAGAAAAAGTTTTAATCACTGCATAGTTTAGTTAGCTTTTCTTCCATAAGTATCAGAAATATTCAGAAATATTAGAAAAGCAATATTTAAGTAAAGTTCTCCAGAGAGCTTTGAAGCAGCCTAACTATTCTCACTGCAAGCCTAAAGAGCTGTAAATCTGCTTTGTTTCTTCCCGTGGCTGAGAGCTGCTGGACAGGGATGTGTGTCTGAGCTTGTTATTTTAGATACACTAAACATCTCAAGGAATAAATATCTTGGGTCTTCTGCTGCACCTGAAGTTGCTTAGGGAGGGAAGTGGACAGACAACACTTCATGGCAAGTTTCTGCATGGTGTAACACCAAGTCTAGTGCTCCACGAAGGGGCTGCCTTCATGCTTACCAATAAAATAGATGATCTGCATGTTGGAGGATAAGGTATTCACTCATACAGCAGCTGAGTCAGATGGACCACAGTCTTTTAAACAGGTTGTTGTTTGTCAAGGAAACTCTGCTAAATTTTACAAACTATCCAATTGCATTGGGACAAAATTTCCTGGTGGAAATGAGAAATATACTTGAGAAAAAGCAGTCATTGAACAGGTTTTAGCCATTGACTTCTGTGAGAAGGATAGAGCTGAATGCAAACACTTCATATATCCTCTCCATGAACTGCATTTCTCTCACAAGCTTCTTTTAGTTTTGTTACGAACTTATTTCCTCTCCCTTTCCCCAAGTGTAAGGACAAAGGGTAAATCTTCCCAATCAACAACATGATTGCAGAATTGTGTGAAGACCTCATTCACAAGTGACTGAAGTGGCAGAAATACACATTATGCTTATTTCATCTCCTTGATGGACAGCAAGAACTATCTAAAATTGGATGAGTGGAGAAGAGCTGGGAAACCTACTTACACATAATTTTTTGTCTACAATGAAAGAGTAATTTGGAAATCTCACTGATTTTGATTATGTTTCTTTTAAAATCAGCAGACATGCATACTGAAAAAATAGATTTTCTTATTTAAAAATGACATATTACAGGTCTGCCTATGAGATAACTTTTTCAGTTTATCAGAATAAAATATTTTCATTGACCTGAAATAAATACATTTTTTTAAATATTGTTATGGAAAAGAATTCTATAAGATTCTTTTTTTTTTCCCCCTTGGTCGGAAAATCCATTTGCTGACCAGCTATAATAAATATTAACAAAACAACGTTTTATCTTTTCTGTCAAGCAAATTCTTACTTGTATTTTGAGCAATGATACAGTAATCTTTGGTGTCTTATGGAGACAATGCATAAAATATTTACCATGCACTTAGTGTCATCGCTTGTTTCAACTCAGGACCAGTAGGCTCCTCAAACTTTAGTTAATTTACCCTGGAACCTACTGTGTATAGGAGACCAATATGCTAAGTGGGAGTTAGCAGGTATAGGAGTAACCTGAGATGCAGGAGAAGGGTGTCCTGTTCCAACTTGGTCCTATTTTATCATTTTTAAAGTATACTTTAATTTTTAAATATTCTAGCATATGTAAATACTTTATCAGATCATAAAAATAATTATTTTCTTATGAGGTCTCGCAATGTTCCTGTATGAGCTTCAAATTCAAAGATTGTGATTTCTTCGTATCTTGACCTATGCCATGAGAGTTAATGGTAATACATCCATCGAGAAATAAAATAGTGAAATCTAGAGCATCCATATTCTGCAATGATCTGGAGGGTAAATTTGGCCAATAAATTGAAATCCTCCAGAACAGTAAACTTCAGGGAGCTCGTGGCCCAGCTGTAAGTGGAATACTGTCCTTCCTGTTGAAGTCCTTCCTAAGAAGAAACTAAGCAGCTCCTTTGGAACATAACACAGTAGAAATTGTATTTTTAGCATTCCCTGCATGGACACTTAACTGGGGATGGCTATGCCAATGAATGCCCAAAGCATCATGACTTCTTTGCAAGAAAGCAACGGGTATCTTCACTCATACTACAGCCAGAATCTTTAAAAACCTTCATAATTTTTTCCCATAAGTTTAACTATTTGGTTCAACTAGTTGGTTTCCCATGTAGAGAACACATTATTTTGTCAAAGCAAGTTTGAAAGGACTTGTCTATGATATCAGTTCTGATTCAGCCTCCTAGGAAGGGTACAAGACAACCACATGACATAGCTGGTAGTCATCCTCACACAGCACTGTAGAAGTGTTATGCTTCAAAGGCATGATCAAATCAGCCAGAGAAGGGAAACAGGAGAGATGTATTTTCTTTCCACTGAAAACAGTGATGATTCTAAATGCTGGGAACATCTCTTCAATGATCCTTGCTTTGACCCTAGTCTGTGGCTTTGATATTCATATCTCAGTTATTCCTTCTTGCAGAGTGGGAATAAGAGATAAAATTTGCAAGCTGGGAAGAAGGAGGTGTGTGGTCTGCCTTTGAGAAAATGATTAAAAACAACTTTTCCTTTTGTCGCAATGAAGATACACTGAAAGGCAGAATGTGGCTATACACGTTATACGCATACCTTAAATTATTTCTCCCTGCTTTAGTTTTCCCAAAATGAGCACTGGCTTCATGACTTATCTTCTCAGCTTTCCAGAATTTGTGGTGTGTTTCATTTTGTTTAAAAAACTGGGGCAAACCCAGGGAAATGACTTCAGCTACATGGTGAGAATTGCTAGCTGCTAACTCTGAACCACAGAGTACTGCTGGGAAACTGCATACTTGCATCTGATAACCATTTTATGGGAATGTGTGCTGACCCACAGCTGTGGTTCTCCGCAAAATGCTGGAAGCATGAGTCCTCTTCTACCAAACATACTTTATAGTCTATTCTTAGCCTCTTTTTTGTAGCAGACTTGTTCTTTCCTCAATGTTGAGATTAAGTGGAAGAAAAAAACCCCCAGTGATGTTTCTTGTGCTGTAAATCATTTGTAAATTGAGGTAACTCCATTAACTGTTGGTGTGAGCTGTATATGGACTGAACTAATTGTATTTATTGTTTTCTTCTGCCACATCTCTAACTTCTGAAGAATGACTATTCATCTCAGTTATGGAATTTATCAACACAAATTGTACAAAGGAAAGAAAAAGTTAACTTGTCCAGACTAGGAATAGCCCAGCAATGTTAGGAAAGATGTTCCTTAGCCTTCCCTGTCCCAAGGATGCACTTTTGTGGATTTAAAAATAATAATAATATATAATATAGAATATTTATGTGTAGATAATAAAACAGCAGACAACTAAGCTGTGGTGAAAGTCAGATCTTTTGTTTGACCTCTTACGTTTTAGTTTTCCTAGTGCATTCTCCTTCTGTGTGATTATTGGAAAGATTTCAGTGTTCACAGCTGAAAATGATCTGATACTTCAGAACTTTAAAATAGATTGAGTCACAAGTTTACTAAACCATGCCTAAATGCATTGATGTGTCAGACACAGCCCCATAAAATCCCATCAAGGTTATATTTCTGGGATAAATCTTCAGTATGAGTAGACCTTCCTATCACTTAGCAGACATAAAAGACCAAACCAAAGTGTCACAATTTGAACTTTCCTGCCACCTGTTTCAAAGAATGATGATGGTCCCAAAAGTCTACTGAACATATATAATCTACCTCAGGATAGAGGCTTCCTGTTTCCCAGCTGTGGGAACAGTTGTATCTCTTGTTTTCAGATTAGTTTAGATGAGATGAGTTGATTTAATCATGGCACGTTCCTCTGTGCAAAGATAATTAGCATTACAGAAAAGAGCAAAGTAGGTATGGGAGTACAAGCTCACCACACACGCAGAGTCACACACATGCACAACCACACACACACTTGCGTTTATACAAGTGGCTATATATTAATCTCGCAAAGTAAAACAATGTGCAGGAGAAGGTCATTAAATTCTACTTAAAGGATCTCTTTCTTTCTTCCCCTTTTTATTGCCTCTAGCAGTTATTTGGCTGCCTTTAGAAGCAATTAATCTCTGGTCTGATAACATTTCACACAGCAAACTGGAGAGCTCTATTCAAACAGAGTGAAGATAGCTATAAAATTTCCCTCCTGAGTCCCTCATCTGACCTAGGAAGGCTCCATCCTGTTCTCTGCTTGAGAATGCACTGTGTCTCATCAGACATTTTCACAGTCTCCATGTCTCATGGGATTGGAAGCTCGCCTGCAATGTCTCTCCTTTTCTCTGTTGCCCTATTTGTCATCTTTTAAAAACCTTCAGGCTATTCTCATGTATTCACCCCTTAAACAAAGTCAGTACTGTGGAAATACTGTGGTGATGAGTACTGGCAATACATGCTGTGTGCACATGAGGCTTCTCAGGGATGTTGGTTTGGGAAAAAAATTAAAGCCCCCAATGTGTGTCACAAGACAGCCTCCTGAGATGCGGACGTTTCTTCCTTGCTTTTCTCTTCTGGAAACCTAAGTTCCACCCCACTTAGGAAACAGAGGCACAGTGACTTTATCAGAAACCAGCTCTTCCATTCCTCTAGGAAACTGTTTTATACTGTAAAAATAGTTGCAGTCAAGACTAAAGATACTCATGTACCATGGTGATGAGAACAAGAGAGAGAGAAAAAAACAACAGGCAATCACTGCAGCTTTCTTGCAAACACTTTTCATTTCTACACAGTTTAATTGGGAGCACGAACCTGCTCTTCGCATCCATGTCCAAGTTGCTTGCGTGCAAGCAGGAAAGCTGAAGAGTTGTGTCTGTCTGCACCATTTAATGCCTGCTAGCAGAATCACTGGAGAGAGCTTTGGCTGCCTTCCTCCAGTGGATGGTGTAGATACAGAAGGGCTGAGACTGGCTGTAACTTTCCTACAAGCACTGGCAAAGGAAGCCACTTCCTGCATTTTCTTCCTCTAAGTCCTTCTCTTGGGGCACTTAAGGCAAGAAAAGTTTGCCAATTTGAAGTCATTCATGTAAACATTTCAAATCACTTGTCTGCTTTGGAGTCAGCAATTTCACTTGCATGACAGTCTAGTTCAGTGAACAAATGAAATGGTTTATTTATAAGCTTGCTTCTCACCAGGGAGCCAATTTATGTTTAAAATTAACTAATTGTCCCTTTGATGGATTTCTACTTGAGGTAAATAGAGGTCATTAAGTTTCTCTGTTAGGCTGCATTCAGAAAGTAACTATCTGACAAGATGTTGACCTTACTGAGAAACCCCAGGTAAAGTCAGCTGTTTGGAGCATCTATTTAGCTTTACACATTAGTGAAGTGCCTAGGGAAGAAAGGGATGTCATTACCTTGACACTCTCCTCATAGCTCTTGCCTTTTATGACTGGAGGTACAAGTTAGAATAACTCGAGATATACTTATAAAAAAATCACTTTTTGAGGTATAGGATTATTTTAATTTTCCTCCTCGGAAACATCAGTACTCCACTGATGAAACATTTCTCATTAGACCTCCCAAATGACCACTGACTTCTCTTGAAAAGAAGCAGTAGTGTTAATAAAACATCAGGCATTCTCCCAAAGTTAAACAGTTGGCTTAATCTGTAGTTTCCAAGCTCTGCCAAATCTGTTAATATGACTCCCCTGTCTGCTAAGATTTTGTACACCTGCACTTCAAGCTTCAAAGATACAAGAAAACTTCTAAAATACAACTTAACTAACCCCAAGATATCAGAATATTCTAGTCTGCTCTTCTCTGTGATTTTACATTGCAGCACATCCTCAGTGCTGGGATGTACAATGCAAGGGAGCACTTGTTGTAGTGTAATTTAAACAGCAATGCATCCTGTTGCGGGGAAGTGCTATAGGGATGGAAATTTGGCCCAGCATTATTCAACATTTTTATTAACGATCTTGAAGAAGAAGCACACGCTACATTTGTTAACTCTGAAGATACTACTAAATTAGGAGGTGCTGCAAGCACTGAGGTGGATAGGGAACTAACAGAGATGGACCTAGTGTTGTCAGATATATGGGCTGGGAATATGTAGCTGAAATCCATCCTGTACACAAGGCAAGACAAAAAAGAACAAAGCTTCCCAGCCTCTGTACTTAGCAGAAAGGAAACATTTGAGACCTGGAAAATGAGCAGAGATGACAGATGGTTAGACAAAAACATGCAAATCTAATATAGATCAGTGAATTACAGAATCTCAACACTGTCAGTGACTCTCTGTGACCATAGCTGCATCATGTTTGTGTCAGAGATTAAGGAATGTTTCCTGCATCTCCTACATGACACAGATGAAACATTTATGAGAATGATCTTACAAAACCGAACTAGTGGCCCAGGTAGTCTGATATTCTGTGCTGAGAAAGGACTAGTCCTAGATAAATGAGGGTAAAATCACATTCTCAGCCCTGAGGAGAAAGACTTGGGGGTGCTGGTGGATGAAAAGCTCAATATGAGCCAGAAATGTGAAGTGTAGCCCAGAAAGCCAACCACATCCTGGGGTGCATCAAAATAAATGTGGCCAGCAGTCAAGGGAGGTGATTCTGCCCCTCTACTCCACTCTTGTGAGACCACACCTGGAGTACTGGGTCCAGCTCTGGAGCTCCCAGCAAAAGAAGGACGTGGACCTGTTGGAGAGGGTCTAGAGGAGGGCTACAAAGATTATTAGAGGGCAGGATCACCTCTCTTATGAAGACAGGCTGAGACAATTGGGCTTGTTCAGCCTGAAGAAGAGAAGGCTCTGGGGAGACCTTACTGTGGCCGTCCAGTATCTGAAGGGGGCCTACAAGAAAGCTGGGGAGGGACTTTTTGCAAAGGCCTGTAGTGATAGGACAAAGGTTAATGAGTTCAAACTGGAAGAAGGTAGATTTAGATTGGAAATTAGGGGGAAATTCTTCACTCTGAGCGTGGTGAGACACTGGTATATGTTGCCCAGGGGGGCTGTGGATGCTCATCCCTGCAGGTGTTCAATGCCAAGTTGGATAGGGCCTTGAGCAACCTGCTATAGTTGGAAGTGTCTCGGCCATGGCAGTGGGGTTGGAAGTAGATGATCTTTGAGTTCCCTTCCAACTCAAACCATTCTATGATTCTAAGATTTAAGAAATTCTGGAGTCAACAGAAAGAAATGCCGGAAAGAGTCTTCAACAAACTCTTTCAGGGACTGGGAATGCATGAATTAGTACTAGTGAGACTGTTGAATTGGAGCACTGTTGTAAGAAGCTATAACCCTACTAGGACCAGGGTCAGTCTCTGTACAAGGCTCCACGCTGGAGCATGGAACCTGAAGTTGTACCATACTCTAAATGATCTGCCCACAGGGAGAATTCCCTTCCTAGCTCTACCAGTTAGAGGTTTACATAATCACAGAATGGTAGGGGTTGGAAGGGACCTCTGGAGATCATCTAGTCCAAGGGTCCTCAAACTACGGCCCACGTGCCGGATACGGCCCGTCAGGGGCCTCAAAGCGGCCCGCGAGTATTTACAGAACTCCCCCCACCCCCCCCCTTCTCCTGGTGGGGGGAACCCAAGCAGCCGCAGATGACTTCCTGCCACTTAATCCGCGCCCCAGCCAGAGTCCGGGTGCAGCAAAGTTCCTTCAGTCCCTTCTGGCCACCCGTT
>JAVSBS010002528.1:30392-43775 GCA_033124195.1 Coracias cyanogaster | reverse complement strand
AGAAGAGAAGAGAAGAGAAGAGAAGAGAAGAGAAGAGAAGAGAAGAGAAGAGAAGAGAAGAGAAGAGAAGAGAATAGTTATGGTTGGAAAGGACCACCAGGATCATCAAGTCTGACTTTCATCCTAACATGTCTCTAGTCACTAGACCATAGCCTCAAGTGCTACATCTACTCATTTTTTAAACACCTCCAGGGATGCTGACTCCACCACCTCCCTGGGCAGTCTGTTCCAGTGCCCAACCACTCTCTCAGTACAGAATTTGTTTCTAATATCTAATCTAAACCTCCCCTGATGCAACTTGAGGTCATTTCCTCTCATTCTATCATTAGTTACTTGGGAGAAGAGACCAACACCAACCTTGCTACAACCTCCTTTTAGGAGGTTGCTAAGGTTTTCGAGTAGAATCTGGGACAGCAGAATCTGGAATGTCTATACAACATATTCAAAATACCTAACATCTTCCTGAAGGAAGTGCAAACGTCAGTCATAGTCTCCATGTAAAAGAGTTCAAATGTAGGATTAGAGAGAACCACACCTGTTGTCAGCGGTTTCCATGCTCCCACAGGAATAGTACCAATTTTTGGAAACAAAGTAACTGTTGTGGTCTTCCTTTGTGTGCTCACATTCTGGATGGATTTCTGCTAACTAGGATTTGGAACTTGAAGGAAAGATTTAATCACTGCCTATTTCAGTAATGGGAAACTGAGGCACAAAGAGATTACATTTAAATAAACCATAAGATGATTCAAACAAGGAAGAAATTGAGCCAAGACCTAAAACAAATGTCTTAACCACAAGATCATTTTTTTTTTCCCCTCAATCTTTTTTTAAAGTCTTGATGACTCCAGTGGATTCATTTCTTACCCTTTCATGTTCCATGAGAGATTTGAAGCATAGCTGGAATTCCTGAAGCTCTATTCAATCAGAATCAATTTGGCCTAATCATGAGCACAAACGTTTCAATATTTTATTCTTATTTTACCACCACATTAAGTCAAACACAAAAATCTTACAGTAGTACTTCATTTTGAAAGAGAAAGCTGGTAGGAGAAATTATAATGCAAACCATACGATGTTCCTTCTCTGTTTACAAGGTTGCTGAAAACTCTGTTTCCCAAGAAAAAGAGAGTTCCTCGTGGATAACCAAGTCCAGATTCTTATTATATTTCATGTGATTCAAACATACTGTTAACATTTTGCAGTATTTCATATACATTTTACATACATACATATGGCTTCATGTAAAAATAAAAAATTTCTCCGTATCTGTGGTTGTAATTACATTTGACTTAAAGTGAACACTCATTAAGTGATAGCTCTTCTAAATCTGTATTTGCAGGAATGAAACTCAGATGACCTGTTAAGGTGTTTAGATATTACTTACTGATAAGCATTAAACAAGTATCTTAAGGTGACAGAAATGCAACCAACTCTAAGTAAGACTAACACTTTTCATTGAACTATCAGAACAGGAATGCTAAAGGACTGCCTGCTAAAACAGATGAAATAAAATATCCTGGTATTTTTGTACTCTTGTAATTAGCTGAAGAAACAGGAGCTTCTGTTGCAGAGAGGTGTTGCTCTCTCTTCTAGTTAAGAATATCCAAGACCAGTTCACATCTGTCCTCTTTCCTCTGTTCTACAAAATAGACTTTAAAAGGACAGCTTACAGGAGCAGTTATGGTGTTGATTTAACGTCTAACAAAAATATGTAACACAGAGGTGAGCCTCTTGATTGGAGCAATGGGACACATTCATGACTATTTACCTCCCCAGCACCTCTTCAGTGTGTCCAAGGGGTAACAGAGGGTATGCTCAAAGAAAACAAAAAAGGTGTTATGACAGGGTTCAAATATGTCCCTACAGAGCAGAATAGTGACCTGAAAAACTTTCTGACATGCAGTAAGTCCTTAGGAAGCTGAGAGTTGTCAGAGCACTTGTCAAAAGCAAGTTTTGTCTGACCATATTGAGCAGATTCTTTTTGATGTGTCCAGTGAATTTTCATCTTAACTTGGTAAGGTAAAGATCTCCCAGCTGTGAGGAACTTTGGTTCAGGGATAAGTGACTAAGTGACTACATTTGTGGGAAGAGCAATCTTGTTGTTACTTATTTGTAATAAGCTTAAATGATTTCTATTCCCAAGGTCAAAAGCACACACAGTAAAATGGTTTCTCTAATTTAAAAACACATCCTTTCACTTTCATAGATATGTAGCTATTGCATACATAGCTATATAAAGATGTACAAATATAACAGCCCTTAGATAGTTAAAGCAAATATTAACTTTGGATCAAAAATTTCATGTGATGCAGTCTGTCATTTTCATGTCTGTATTTTTTTTAACATGACTTTTTAAAATATGCTCACGTCACTCATTTAGGCATACCTAAAATACTAATTTTCTCACCTTAATCAACTGTTTTTCTTTTCCTGGTTGAAAAGTATGTAACCCAGGTAACTAATTGCTTTGCTTTTTTAAAGCAGGTTACAATACTCATAAGCTTAAGTTATTTCAGGAAGTAAAATTCTGTATTACTCCAGCTGAGATAACATTCTTCGGCTTCACTGCTGTCGTAACATCTGGAAAATGAATTCATTCTACATTAATAGTAACTTGTAGTCTAGCTCTTCAAGTCATAAGCATGTTGATTATGGAGAAGAAATTCTCACTACCTAGGCTTTTTTTCAGATGTTTCCATCTTAAAATAATCAATGACATCATCTTCCTCTTTTTAGTGTAATTAAATCTCCATATCCTCTGTAACTGATTAATTGCATAACCCAGAGACAGCATTAGTATATAGTGCTAAGAAAATGAATGTATGAATGACCAGACTGGGTTGGGCTAGAAGTCTTCCTGTCCTGCCTCTGAAAGTGATCACTAGCAGATCAGTAGAAGTATGAAAATAAATTTCTAGTGGAGATGAAAGCAAGCCTACAGAGATTCACCCGTAGAGCTTCTATAGACAGTTTGAACTTGCAGTTTCTTCTAGAAAGTGTATCAGATCCAAAACATACTCACCATATGGAAGTTTAAGGGTTAACGATTCATAGATGTATTTGTGTAGGAAGGGGGACAAGGGGAATTTTAGAAGTACTAATGGCATTTAATTGCTTTTGAGTAAATTATCTTTAACCTCTAAAAATAATCCCCCAGCCCATGTGCCACAATCCTGGTAAGTAAGTCTTGATTTTCAGCAGCGGTGAACTTTCGTATGTGATGACCAGCAGCTTCAAAAAACAGGCAAGCTTTTTCTGTCAAAGACAGCTGACATTTACCTCACCTAAAAATTAAATATATATTAGAGTGCTTACCAGTGTGTCTAAGGCTTCAAACTAAGAGGAAGATCTGCATGCTGTGTGTGGGACATTACTGCAAGTTTAGTAAATCTAGGTCTAAAACTGAGCACCTGAAAAACCCTGAGGATGCCTCAGAGATGTATATTTTAGATGTATATTTCTACAGGTGGCTGAAGTCCTGCTGCTACACATAGCCAGCACAATTTTGCTGTACACAAAGATGGGTTTAAGGCAGCTACATCATGGCCAGTCAAATGCTTTAATGGTATGTTACTTCCTGTTTGGCTTTTAGCTGTACTAAAGCAGTAGCTAGGTACCTGGGCTGCTTCTGTAGGTATGCTGAAGCCTATATTAATGTGGCTTAGGAAAAAATGAGTTAGAGATGGAAGTGCCAAATTTCCTAAGTTACTGGTCACTGAAATTACATATAAAGTACAAGGGAGTCTGGATGTCAACACAGAATAAGGGTACTATAAAGATTCCTTCCTGAGAACTTTTATAATGTCTAATTTCTTAAAGGAAAAATAGAAATGGTAGTCATTTGCAGTATTTTTTCCAGATAAGCATGAAATGCATCCAACAAATAGTGGCATAGCCAAGTGCTACATCCTATGTTATGTCAGTTAAGTTCACAGCCAGCTACTTGTGGGTGGGGGAAGCGTATCCAAAAACTCCATGTGAGACGTTGGAGGGATATATATGAAAGCTTGAGATACACTTCTCTATATTAAAAATAAGTCTGTGATGCAGTATGATTCACCTTTTAGTTGTATGGCCAGATCATCTCCCCTCATTTAGCATCATTATCACTGCATCTGCCAAGCTCATTTCCGAGTGAGATGAACTCCAAATGTATAACTTGCTATAAATTCAGTTAAAGATTCTCTTTTTTTTTTATTGTTCTGCAAGACTCCAAGGTATAAATTCGCATTTGGCACCAAGAAATATAGTGTTTCCAAGAAAACTGGATAAGAATGCTTAATCTGCAAGGTGTCCCTCACAGCATTCCCTGGTTTTGTCTAATAACTGAAGAACAGACTGAGAGATTCCTGACAAAGGATTTCAGATATGTCAGCAAAAGTAAGGCTGGAACAAGTTAGCTCTGCTGGAAAAAAACCTTTCCTGGGCTTGCAGCTCTCTTATTCAGATCTCGTGATGCCTTGAAACCCCAGCTGATTCCTCCAAATGCCAAGTATAGTTGTCATTGTTCAGGTCTATTTCCAGAGGACACCATGCCAGGCATTAAAACACAGAATGCATATTTATCGTGTTACACACTGTTGGACAAAAGCCCACATGTGTTCCTCAAGCTGACTAGACAAAAGTGGGGCAGAATGAAGGAAATAATCACCAGTACAGTTCTCCCACATGTAAGACAAAAACCCAGAAAACTTCTGACCTTTAACTAGAGCATTTCTAGTTTCACCTGCTTGTATCTCCATTAGAGCACAAGTTCATAAGCAGCCCAACAGAGCAGTGGCTGTTTCTAAGAACTGAGAAACTTCTTCTCGGAAAGGAAGAAGGTTGATGCAATTTGGAGACCAGAGATCAAAAGACATTTTCAAGGAAAGTGTTTTGTAATCACCGTAGCTCCCCATGTTTAGCTTGAATTCTACTGCACACAAAGAAACCTGAGAGTACGAACAGTTCTCAGCGAGATCGCTCACATAGGGGGACACCTTTGTCCTCTGATGACCACAGATGGGAGCTCTGGCAAGGATGCTCTTCTCTTTTTCCTGACAAGGCCTACTCTACATCCATCTCAAAATGTTTCACCAAGGGAAAGGTAATGCATAGTTTCTCACCTGCAGTGGAGGAGACTGAAGAATGAGGAGTTGCATAGTTATTCATCATTACATTAAAGTCCAGCCTCAGACACGCTATTGTAACCCCATTTACTTGTTCTAGGGCAAAACAGCTGCTTTTAGCCTAAACAGAGCTCTGTGTTTTCTTGTTCTCATATAATACTTAGGAGAGTTTCTCCATGCAGACTTCACTTTGTTCTTGATTTGTGATCCTTTTTAAACATCTCCAGTTCTGTTTTTCTTTGCATTTTAAGAGCACCAGCTGTTGGGAAGGTGATCATGTCTTCCTCAGTTACTGGCTACTACACAGGTCATTGTTTGAAATGTCATAGCTGGGTACTTCGATATGTCAGAGCTCAGGCTGCCAATAAGCTTACCTGCATGTGTACACAAGACCATTTGGGATTGCATTTTTTTAATAATATTGAAGGCGACAGCAGAAAAAAAAAAATCACTTGGCTCAATATTTTAACATGATTTTTATACCCAAATCACTGTTGTTTGCCTGAAAACAACATTTTTTTTGTCCACAGAAGCCCATCACTTCTGTGAAAATATGTTTTTTAAAGCAATAAAGGTCACTATGATCTTAAAATATAGTCTTTTAAATTAAAAACAAAACCAGGTCAGGTTCATTAAAAAGAACTTAACTGCTTTTTAGGATAATATTTTATATTGAAAACATAAAAATTTAGAAGAAAGAATTAAAAAATACTATCTTCAGAAGATTACAGGATAATCTTGTGATCAAAACGCATTTAAGAAACAAGTCAGTGGGAAATGCCTTCATGGTACTGTTGCTTCATCCTATAAGTTTTCAGTGCTTCAGTTTCCCCATGCAATGCTCACATTTTCCTCTGCTCTACCAGAGACATCATTCATTCACCTTCACCAGACACTGAAAAAATCCTCTGTATGAGTGAAGGTTGGAGGTCTGGTCATCCTGGGCACATGCAGTGAAAATGTAAAGAACTTTTACTGACAGACAATCACATGACTGTTTAAACAGTGAGGAAAAATTATACTCATTTTCTAAGCAGGAAAACCAAGGCGAAGGTTTTTCGTGCTTAGTTCCTGCTTCTTTCAGTAGCAGACAGAAAATTAAGTATCACAGAGGGCTGGGCCTAAGCACCTTCTGCAAAGTCTCAGGTTCAAGGGTGATGCAGCCACCCCTGAACTCAGATCTCACAAGTCCCTGTCTAGCAACTATCCTACCTGAAGGCCTGAATACAAAGCACATCCAGTCTTGGGATAGGCAGCCAAAACATGAGAAAACTAAATGAAATGTTTGCAAAAAACTTCAGGCACTGAGAATTACTGCTTTTCTTGTTACGTTTCTGTGGATTTCTTTCCTTTTCAGCCAACAACTGAACCGAACTACAACAAAAGCACCTCTCTCTTCCATACCTTACACATTCATGCAGAAGAAAAAAGTTAAGCTCAGGAAATTCAGAACTTCTGACCTCTATTGTAACTGTTTTGTTACTGCAAGGCTGCTAAAACCCAGTGTTGCCAAGGCTTTCTGGAGGTGGAAAACAAGATAGTGACCTCTCGTGGGTTCTAGACCAGCTGGAGTTCCCACCTTCCTTCGGTTTAGATCCATAATAGGCACCATATGAAGTTGATCAGCCCTCCACAGGTGAACAAGAAAAACATGAGAATAATGCCACAATTAAATATAATAATTATACATGTGACACATTAAGACTTATTAAAAACAGTACTAATTCAAAGAATAATGTTGAATTGAAAAGGATGGCAGAGTCTCCATGGTAGCATGCTATTGAAAGCACTCAATATTCATTACAATTAAAAAAAAAAAAAAAACCATGAAACATAGTGAATTAATGATGTTTGGTTTTCCAAAGATAACTCTGAGATAAGTGCACATTTGTATGCATAGGACTGAGGATGGCCTATGTCTGGAGCTAGATCTGTCGAAGCAGAAGCCCAGAAAACAGCAAAGTCTCTGGGTGAGGAGAATGAGTGAGTATAGGCAGAGATAGCAAGTTACGAGTTGCTTGCATTTACATTTTAATGTAACAAAGGGAAATACCCAACTGAGTGTAGAAGTTGCTGATTTAGTAGAATGAGAAGACACTTCTGAGTTATTCTGCTCATTATAAAGACTAGCTTTATGAAAGGTGGCCCCCAAAAGCTTATTGAATCCAACAGAGAGGATCAAATTAATTTCATTGATCCTGGATAAGCAATACAACTGAATTTGTATAAAACTCACACCTTCCAGTGACACATGTAAGGCACCCTCAGGGGAAGACAAAAGGGAAAATACCTGTAACAGCCACAACATTGCTGACTAGAGATGGTAAGAAAATGAATCATCAGTGTTGTCCCTGTGCTGTCACTCTCTGGAAATTTTCAGTGAAAATGATAAAAGTAAAACAATGACAGCATACAGAAATCCAGAGAACAGTCAGTCTCCCACCTGTAGAAGGGTGCAAGGTAGCGGCAGGAGCATGCAAGGCAGTTTCAAAGAAAATAAAACATACCGGTATTTTCTCAGGAGAGTTCACTTTTTCAGCAAAGTAGTAAAAACTGAAATATTCTGACTGAGAGTGGTATTGTTTCTTGTGGAACCCAGAATACTTCCCCTAATAAGTTAACCCTCCTGGCCAACAGCCTGTGCTCTAATGAACCATGATCTTCTTGTTAAAGCGTGGAAAGAATGCAATGAAGACAGTCTTTGTGACTAAGTATGCAAGAAGATCCATCATGGGACACTTAATATGCCTAAGGAGCACATATAAAAGAATAAGGAGGTGAGGAAATGTGAATAACATCAACCAGCTAACCCAAAAGAATTGTTTCGGTCTTTTATCTGACTGAATTATTTTGGTGTCAGTGGTCTGATTGTTTTTATAACTAAGGAAGACCAGCATTTCCAACATAAATATACTGTAAGAGGAAAAAACATTTTTTGCAAAAAAAAAAAAAATTAGTCAATTAGAAACTGGTTTGGCATTTTTTCTAGTGTGAGAATGTCAAGCTAGCCTACTGCTGATATTCTTTTCCTTTTAATTTGGCAGGATAAGAACCGAACCCTTCCTTCTTTGCCAGTTAGGTGCTCCAGTATTTATGTCTGCATTTTAAGGTGGTATATGCTGCCAGTTGGAACTGAGGAGTCTGTAATTGTGTCTCCAGGTAAAAATATGCTGCAGCAAGTAAGCTAAAGAGCATGAAATGTTCCTCGTCCCAGTTGAATATGAGGCAGTGATGTTCCCGCTCTATAGCTAAGAAAACTGTTAGCAGGGGCAGAAAGGAGGAACAACATCAGTGGCTTGAATCTAGTTATACATAAGTATTGGTGAAGGGAGATTAAAATCAGTGGACGGATAATATCTATGTGTTTGCATCTTGCTGAAAAAGCAGCCTTTTTCTCTCCCTTTACGTCACTTGCAGTGTCATAACTGCGGATGTAACCACATGAAGAGAATGAAAACTTCAGACTTTGATGGTCTACACTCCGCTTCCCCCAGCATCACATAGGAAATTATGTGGGCTGTTTGGCCCAGCGAAGCAGTCATGCGAACAACATTCTGCCCTGACATATCGCCTGCTAAAGAGGATAGTGGTATTGTGCTGCCTGTACGTCATGGCAGAATCAGACCCACAGCCCTGCTGGAAGGACTGCACAGTCCCTCCTTTCCCTCTGCATGCATCTTCAGATCCTATCTCTCAGCTGCACGCATGACCTAGACTCTCAAAGTAGGAGTGCTGGTGTTAGTAATCCACCATTCCTGCTGGTCATTAGTCAGTGAAAATATAGTCTGGTTATTTCCATTAAGATATGCAAGATGGCCTTGAACGCCATTTTATGTTAGCAGTCAAAGGCTTTGTATACTCCAGTATGGAGGGCTATAGATAACACACACTTCCAATTAGCTCTCAGAATTGGTGACCTAAAGGAAGAGTGATGTGGAACAGATACTATTGGGAATGGCTTTTCTGGATTTCAGAGCAGTGCTGAAGCATCGACACACCAGTCACTCACTAAGTGCAGCAATGTACCGGATTGAGTTTCCTGTCAAATGCGCACTGAGAAAAGAGAGACCCAGCAGTTCATACAGACCTGGAGCTACAATGGAAGCTCGAAAAATATTAGTAGCCTAGGTTCCTTTAACTAAATGTTTCATTGGTCAGGAAGAAACCCCAAAGTCTCTGTGTATAGCTAGTCTCAAATTAACAAAACATCCTGTTAATCTTCTCACTGCCTTCTTCTAGTTACTTACCACCCTCTTAGATCTCAGAATTAGCAAGACTGTGAAGTTTGTAGGAGAGTGATTGCTTCATATATCCCAATACATTGGTAAGCATCATGGAACCATAATTATTAACAGAAGTCTAAGTGTAATATAATTCTCAGGTTAGAATGAACGTACTCTTAGCAGGTTATTTCTCTGGGCTTAATAATGGTCAAATATCAAGCAGCTTTTTCCTTCAAAGCGGTCTTGTTTCTCAAAATATCACATGAAGGTTTCCTTTCCTTTTCCTTTTCCTTTTCCTTTTCCTTTTCCTTTTCCTTTTCCTTTTCCTTTTCTTGTCCTCCTTTTAATTTCACTTTCAGTCTACATGAACTCATGGAAATACCGTGAGAAAATTCAGGTACTCTGAGCATTTTCTACAGCCAGCTAAAGATGTGCAGTAGCCCTGCAATGTTCAATTCTAGTGGCTTTTTACCAATGGTTTTCATGAAGCTTGAATTAAAATGAACTTTCTAGACACATCTAAATAGCTAGATGCTTATCTGACCTGTACCTGACCTTCCAACCTTTTGTGGCTGACACCATCACTTAATGTCATATATGCATGTGTACATACACTTTAGATAGATGCACACAAACTGCTAGAACGTAATTTGCTCTTGCTTTTTCCCCCCTTGAGCTCCTTTTAGTCTTCATGAAGAAGTTTCTTCCCCTGCATCATCAATTTCTGGGGCTGCCTGCCCTACATGGATGACAGGTTGAGGAGTAGATTTTGTCTGGTTATATGCCAGGAAGAAAAAAAGTCTAATTTTAGTAAACAAGTGTTGGTGCAAAAGGTCACCAAAGTCTGTCAGCCCTTACATGGGATTAAGCATTAAAAAGTGGGGATGTTGCCAAGAACATGACTCTAATGGCTTAACATACTGTCAGTGACATGTGGAGGGGCAAAGGCAAGAGGACAGAACCCTTGAAGGACAGCATAGATCCTACCCATGCTGATCTGGAGGAAAAGATAACAATTATATACAATATACACAAGTGTTTTGCAGGACAGCAAAAGGTTTTCCTTTTCGTTCCTAGTCGTCTTTTTAATTTTCAAAAGCAAAAGATCACTTTCAGTGATCTGAATTAATAAATGCCACTGGCCAGATTGTAATCAAAAAGCAAATGTTTTCTTTCAGAACTGTTTGGGGGTTTTTTTGCTTTGAAAAGCAAAATTTCTTGTAAAGACATAGCCTTTTCTCTATGTCTTGTAAAGACATAGCCATAGTTCTCTATCCTAAAATTTTTATGCATTTTTTTATTCTTCTGCCCTCATATGCCTGGGCCAGGAAGGCAGGCAGTTGGAGAACTCTTTCAATATCCACAGAAAAAATCATTTTGTTTGTTTAAGAGGAGGGCAAAGGGAATGAAAAACGGAACTATTTCAAATCCTGCAGCATGGAAACTCCAAACTTTTTCTTTAAATACTCCTTAAAAAATTCCCATTAGTTTTTATAGCATTTTCCTTCTCAAAGACAGACCTTAATGAATTTGAGCTCGCCCACTTCTAGTGGGAGACAAGCAAGACCAACGTCACTGAAGTATGTTCGTTCTTAAATGAGAGATCAACCTGCTCCTTAAGATCATACATACAGAGCTCAACTATTCTGGCTAATTCAGTGCTAGTAAGTTAATGTGCCCAGTCCTGGTCTAAGAATGTAAGTGTATAGACCATTGTGTTCCGGTGCCTGGGAGCATTTCCTGGCACTGGTTCATTTAGAAAGGCTCTGGATCCCTCCTTGAACTAAAGCCCTAACTGCTGCCCAGGCCACAGCCTTCCACACTCTCCAAGTGAGGTGCAGATCCTAGTATTTAAGATATGCTTCTGCTGATAAGAGGCTTGATGTTTTTTAGTTACTTCTGGGAGACCCCTTAGAAATGATCCAAGGATTGTTGTTTGAAAAGCACCTTGTGACCCATCCCAGCCCTGTACTCTGTGTTCCCGGATTATTTCTCTCCCACATTCCTGCAGAGAATCAGTTGATATCATCCTCTGAGTTTATATGCAGCCTACCCTGAGACTTAGACCATGGGGGATTTTCTACAGGTAAGCAAAATGTCCTGCATTTGTCCAAAATAGAGGGTGAGGAAATTAAAAAGGAGTAAGAGGGGAAAATCCTATACATGTTTCTGATAAGAAATATCAGGTGAATTTCTATTAAATAATAGACCTGACAGTAACCAAGATCTATTGCCCTATGTCCACTGGAGTCAGACACCACCTGAGACTTTGATGTTTGGCATAATTTGTTTCCTGATTTCTTCCCTTATAGCAGCCATTAAATTTCCAACCATACTCTAGGAGGGGCCAGTACAAGCACTGTTTTAATAGAAAGCTATTTGGTGGCTTCTGCCCTTCTCTCCTTTTTTTTGCACACGCACACATTTGCTATATATAAAACCAACCTGGTTAAACTGATAGAGCCAAGGTCATAATTTCTCAGGGAAATGGCAGACTAATGGAAAAAGAGTTATAAATATAATAAAACATGAGACCCATGTCATTTACCAAGGACAATAGCTTCATAATAAACTATCGAGTTCTTCAAAGCCTTCAATTAGGCCCCCAAAAGACATTCTGCATCATCATTGAGGTGGGGGCAGGAGTGGGAGATGGAGGGGAGACCAACCAAACTTTGAAACAGCCAGGGAAAAATACGCCTGTGGTTTCCAAAGTGGTCTGAGCTACTAATGCTCTCTGACGAGTTGAAGGATTAAAAGTTCAAAAGGGCAGGTCACAGGAGAGCACTGAGGTCTTGCAGTGCTGTGACCTAGGAAATACTGACTGGTCAGAGAGTGAACCCATCCACAGCATGTTACCAATTAGTGTTTAATGACCAAATGTGGAATGCATTAGTGCTTCTGAGAACTGAATATGTTTTCAAAGAGTCCAAGATGTTCTTTACAAACATTCCTGTGTGGTTTGATTCACACTGTGTTTGGGGAAATCTTCAAGCTTTGTCCAGACTACAAAGCAGATATGTTGTAAATTCCAGTAGATATAAGAATGGAACAAACATGGTTCAAATTTCTAAAGAGACAAAAACTTTGAGCTCAAGGACCCAGGTAGGGCCTCTAGGAGTTAAAGAGGAGAGTATCCTGTCCTTATTCAGTCACTAACATGCCTGGTGCTTAATTCAAGACTAAAGAGTATGGGGATTCAATGGAGCTGTCCCAGTTTATACTCACCAAGAATCTAATTCCTGCTCTGAAGAATTTGCTATTATAAAGGCCTAATCTCACAAACACTTCCTACCATACACATTGCTTTTACATCACGTCACAGTTGCAAATTGCACACATCAATAGATTTTAGGGAGCATATAGGGAAAGAAAGGAAACCACATTCACTAGACCCTGAAGGCTGTGCCTTCCCAAAGGCCAAAGAAAAGGACAAAGAAATTAGGCCAGAGTTAGCATGCTTCACTTATCCTTAATCTTCCACTTCTTCCCCAACTCTGACCTGACCCTCAGTTGCTATTCTCCCTTCCTTTGGTCCTTTTCAACTCCATACGACTTTCTTCTCACAACATTTTTTCCAGCCCTTTCTTTTTCAGTCTTCTGCCCCATTTTCAAAATATTATCTTGCTTCTCTGTTCATCTCCTTCTATCTTCTAAGAAACCTATGTTCCTGCTTATGTCCCAGATTAGCAGACATAACATTGACTCGTCTCTAGATCATCTATCAGGCTAAATTATGTACCCACTGCATTTTAAACTTATTTAAACTGGCACTTAGCCTGGACACACATTTCCAGTGAGCTATATTACAGAAAGAGATGAGAAAGTCCAGTCTTAACTAGTGAAGGGCAAAAGGCAAAGGATGGGGCCTCTTGCTTCTTCATCCACCCTGTTACATCATATTTACGTTACTTGAAAGTGGTATAAGGCATTTCCCAACATCTCATTCACTTAGTGTATATGCTAGAGAAAACAAAGATGCAACCACCTTCATTAGGACATCTTTTAAAATCTCAGTAAGGGGAATGATGGAGGAGTATTCTGTATTAATA